>APFE030971798.1:193511-206874 GCA_000404065.3 Pinus taeda | reverse complement strand
TTTAAACAAAAGAAGTGATAAAGTTTGAATCCATGCATGTCATGCTCAGCTTTCAATTTTGTTTAAATTTTATGTTTTCCACCGTCTAGAGAGGATTCAAATCATTGTTTGCCCTCTTTAGCTTTTCTCCTTTCCTCCTTGATCATCTCTTTCAACTAAAGGCATCAGCATAGATTCCTACCTTGCCCCAAGGAATCACCTGCAAAAACTGAGCTCAATCCCCGCACCCTGAATTGCACTCCCTCCAATTGCCACCAAAAAACCCAAAAACTCTAAAACAATCCCCCATATCAGTTTACTAGCCTAAAATCCTTGTTCCTAATTGGTCAACTCATCCTATTGACAAAATCCATCGAGTTTTGACCCGAGAGAGCCTTCTCATACCTCGTAGGGCTAGCTACGAGGTGAAATGGTTTGATGTAGCCTTGAGAGTTTATCTATCTCAGCCTAGGTGAATTCCAAGCGCTAACACCAGAGAAAGATGAACCCTTGGTCTATCAATTGCCTTGCTCACTTGAGATGGAACTTGGTTCTTGGTGTTCTTTTGTGTGTTGTAGGTGCCTCCTGTTGAGAAATCTAGGGCATGAATAGTTAAAAGATTTATCTGCTTGATAATTGCTTGTGATATACTTTTACTTCTTAGATTATAGTATTTTCTTCGTTATATTATTATTGTGTTCTTTTCATCAAGACAATTACCAATATGCACAATAAAAGACAAGTGACATTGTATGTAGGCTTGTCATCCAAGGCAAAAACCTCTCACCTTTTAAGAGGAAAACCTGATCAAAATTCTTCTTCTAGATCTTCAATTGATGAGTACCAAGACCATGATAATGACTCGGGACTTTAGTATCCTCCAAGAACCTTGTTACTAACCTTGATGCTCCACCTCTTCCCTTTATCATCTTTCTTCTTGATCTCGAATTACTTTCCTCGACGACTTCTCGAGAAACTCGATCTCTATCCTTCACACTGCTTCTTCTTGACTTCCTTTAGAGAAACTCGGTCTCTATGATCTCACTGGCTTCCTCTAGAGAATCTTGGTCTCTAGATCTCTATCTCGGCTACCCAGAACAATTATCCCAGAAGAAACCTCCTTCGTTGCCCCATAAGAAACCTTCTTCGCTGCCCCAAAAGAAACTCTTCTTCGTCGATCCCAAAAAAAACCTTCTTTTCCATGCCCAAAAGAATCCTCCTTCACTTGCCCAGAAGAAACTTCATTTGCTTTCCCAGAAGAAACTCTCCTTATCACTTCTTCACACTTGTCTTAGTAACCCTTCTTCTTTGCACTTATTTTCTGAATGTATGTTGAGTTTCTTGCTTTCAAGTGAGGTTGAGTTAAGCTTTATATACACCTCATCTCATGTCCTATGGGTCGACATGATCACTAGAGGTTAGGTCTACCTCTTCTAGCATGTTCCTCCATTGTTGTAGGCCGACTTGAAGAGGATAAGTGACAAGGTCTTGGAGGATAATTTACATAGACAAGTTTGACTCTATACAAAGTGTAATATGACTCCATTACATGACAATGACTCTATTTTATGACTAGATGACAAATAATTCCTAAAGACTCTCAATGGGAGTCTTGACTCAAAATTAAAATCTCTTGCTCATGAAACCCATGAAGCAAGTCAATACAATAATTTTATTTTTCTTCTTTACATCACATTACATAAAATCATAATTACACGTCATTATGAAGACCAAACCTAGTTACACTTTTCAATTAGGGAGGTATTCATAATAGTACTTGGAATTTCTCAATCTAAAGAATTTCTCATAAGAATAATTCATATTGGTAACTCATTTATATAATATCATATCAACCAACATTGTTACATAGCAAGGCTTTGACTAACAACTCCATCTCTCCACAAGACCTGAGATCAATGCTGGCGAGACCAATGATTTATAGACACTCTCATCATTGTCTCTCTCAGAACATCACCTACTCGGGTACTCGGAGTGTGTTCCATGAGGACTATTCTTACCTTGGACTCCCCAGCCCTCAAAGAATATTGGTCCTCTGCGACTACTCTCATATTGGATGCCCTATCTCATCCTTAAAGAGTATCAGATGCCAAATGTACCCACTCATCCATTTTGACTTATGAGGTGAAGACTAGAATGACATGTCTATCTCTCCCTCTCAAATAGGGAGGACATATTCCAATAAAGGAATGTACTCATTCCTACAAAAGGAATGTACCTAAGTTTCTTCTTAGCTTATGAATTTCCAACTTTCTTCCAAGTAAGAAACTTCTTTTCGGGCTCCCTCTCAACTAGGGACCTATCACAACTCCTCATGTGGAGATCATGGAACAACCAGTTGCTTGAAGAGCTCCTTTCTTCGATGTCATTTATTCTTTGTCATGGAGTCTTCATCTTTTAGGGACTTCTCCATAGGGCACAAACCATCCATCACTTTCATCCATGAGTTATTCATGTCCTCATATCATCAGAAGTGATCCATCAGTTTTCCATCCAGCTTTTCTTCATGTCATTATGTTTTCATGTCGTATTTTCTAGAAGGATCTTACGTCTTTCAATACAGTTTTCGTGGAATTCATCCCCAGATCTTCCCTTTTGTAGACTCACATAAACCCATCCAGATATTAGTTCAAAAATTAGAAATGAACACTTGAATCAAAATTACCTTTGTGATGGTCTTTCATCATGACATGTTCCTGTAGGTATCAACATCCTATATGCGGATTGACACATTTCCAAAAGATATCCATTGTCAAGGGTCTCCATCTTTTCTAACTCTTATCAGAATCTTCATATATTTCTAGGAGATATTTTAGTCAACTCTTCTTGGTCTCAGATGTTGAATGCCTTCTACCTTTGTTGCATACTTTCACAATCTCTTCCTTTTTTTCACACTTTTGTCCTAGGAGCTTCTAATCAAAGTTCCTCAATTGTAGTCAGCTTCCTCATGATTCATATGAGAACATATTATGTTGATTTCATCTAGTGTGACTTATGCTTTTCTGCAATCTTTCAGAGGAGAAGATCCTTTCTTTTTTTTATCATGTTTTCCAAGATGGAAATAGTGATCCATATTATCTGCAACCATATGACATGAATTTCACAATAACCTATGTAAGCATACATAGCTCATATTTCCTTTCTGTCATCCAGACTTCCTGTAGCAACTTCATTTGAACGAAAGAACTTCATTCTTTAGACTTGCTTTCCTGTTATGTCATCATACCATCATCCCTTGAATCCCACAAGTTGGAATTCTTGATGAAACTCTTGCTTTCCTTTTAGATCGATGAATCCTTTGATGAGGATTCCATCAGAGAAACTTGAGGATTTTTCATACCCTCACATGGCAGATGTTTCTTTATTGACTATTGTATGATGATCCCAGTCGATGATGACTTCTACTTATTTCTATAAGTGTCACTTGAGATTTTAATGAGATTTCCAAGAGCTCCCATTCTTTGAAATTAATAGAATTTATTCCAAACATCCTTTCTACTTCCCATGTTAAGAGCTCTTGTTTCTAATGCCTCTGTCATGATTTTATTTTCTAATATGATGCATCCTATCTTATTTACATAGCTTCCTATCTATAAATTACAAGTGAAAATTACCTTCTAGTGAAGAAGATCATCTCAGTCATAGTAGAGATATTTTTTCTTCTTCCTTCTTAAGCTTCTTTGTCACAAGTTCTTTCACTTCCTTAGTAGTATGGGCTTCTTCCTTGTCCCTCTTACGTTTAGGACAGTCTCTTTTATAGTGCCCAAGTTTCTGACAACCATAGCATCATTCCTTGGCCATGTTCTTTTTTTCCTTTGGAGTACCAAACTTTCCAAATTTCCCTTTTCCTTTTGTCACTAATTGATCCCTTCTATCTGATATTTTGTTACTTTCTTTCTTCAAGATGTCTTCTTTTGCCTTGCAGAGAGACCATAATTTGATGAATGGGATAGCTTCCTCTTCCTTAGTAGATATGAGGTTACCTTGTTCATCAGTCAATGCATTTAGAATAACGAAGATCATTTCATTATTAGATACCATCTCTCCTTGATCATGTAATTGACCTTTTATTTGAGATGTTTTTGAAAGGCGTGACGATATCCCTTCATCCTTTTACACCTTCAATTTATATAGATTAGATCTAAGTGATATGATCTTTCCTATCATGCTTTCAGAGAAAAGTTCTACCAGCTTATCATATTTTTCTTTAGCTGTCTCTAGCTCGGCTACATAGGAAATGAGAGGATCTTTAATGGATTCCTTAAGAATATTTTTAGCCTTGAGATCCATTTCCATGGATTCAGATAATGCTTGTTCTTTGGGTGGCTTAGAGACCTTTCCATGGACATGATCAATGAATTCATTTACTGTTGAGAATAGCAACAAGAAATGCTAAAAATAGCGTTCAGAATATTCCAATTTTAATTTTTCCTTGAATTAAAATTCGAATTTAGTCTCACTAGCTGCTTGAAAATAATTAATTAATTCATCTTGAGTTAATTAATTGGAGAAAGTCAAGCTAGAAGTCTTTGTGAAGTCATGCAACAGTTATCCCTTAAATTAAGGAGATAATATTGAGTTGTAATTAGTTAGCTTAGTTTACTGAGTTAAGTCGAGTTAAATTAGTTCCAAACTGTTTGAGGAACTAATTGTGAGTTCAGTAAGTTAATGCATGCATCCATCAAACTAGTGTACTCCAGATAACTGAGAATTCTCTCATAAATAACTCATGCATGTCTATTCAGAGAATGACCCAGTTGAGATTAAAGACAAGGATATTGTACTATCAGTTGCATGAGTTTTCCTATAAAGGAAACTCATCCATGCAGGAGGAATAAGATTACTTGAGGATTGCGTGTTTTTACAGGTTGTGAGATCAGTGTAAGTGATTAGTGTTACACTTGGTAACAGGAGGATCACCTAGGAGAAACTGCGCAAGGAAATAGGAGCTTGGAGGGCAGAGGAGAGGAGAAGGCTTGTGAGAAGCTTTGTTTTCCTGTGAGCATCCAGGAGGATTGTATTGCGATCTAGCTAGCTGTGAGAGCTAAGACTTTATATAATTCTAATGTATTTCCACCTTGTATGATAATACAAATAGTGGGGTTTTTAGCTGAGGCTTTCCCCTGAGTATTCTTCTGTGTTATATGCGTATTGATTCTTCTTCTTATGGTTATATGTGTTCAACTCTGATTCAGCTCGATATTTAAGGTTCCGCAAGTTTGATAGTAGAAGTAGATTATAGTATTTTGCTTTGGTATATTGCATTATCGAGTTAATCTACAGTCAGATTTTCTACATAGATTTTAGAGGTAGATTTGTAGAGAATTTGTATGAAATTCTACATTTACTTCGAGGACTATGCCCATCCTTATTTTCCATGCTAGGAAGTTTGATATCCCAACCAGCTTATGGTTCTCCTTGAAACATGAAGTCATTTTTACTAGATTAGATTATAATAAAAGGTACTTACTTGTGAAGATATAGTCTTCAACTTGATGACATATTTATTGCTTCAGATGATCCTTTTAATAAAGTCCTTACTTCGATGAAGGAAGACTTACTTCTTTAGGATGATCTTTTTCCAAATGATATCCTTGCTTCAATAGAGAGAGGAATGCCTTTCGATCTAGTCTTCCTTAGATTTGATGAGCTTCCACTTTGGTGATATATGAGTGATGATCTCTGAAGTGCTTCTAGGGTTTTGGTATTTCTTCTTGCTTCCTTCTTGAATATAATTTCCAGATTCTTGCTAGAGTATATTTCTTCGATTAGGGGATTTTTGTTAGATCTTGATTTCTTGCTTAGCGTTCTTCGACTAGTTTTGATCCTTCTTTGAAGCTTGATTCTCATATGTCAACTTGCTTGAGTGCCTCTTCTTGACTTTAGCACCTTAGCTTTGATACCATGTTGAGAAATCTAGGGCATGAATAGTTAAAATATTTCTTTGCTTGATAATTACTTTTGATATTCTTTTACTTGTTAGCTTATAATATTTTCTTCGTTATGTTATTATTGTTTTCTTTTCATCAAGACAATTACCAATATGCATAATAAAATACAAGCGACACATTATGTAGGCTTGTCAACTAGGGCCAAAACATCTCACCTTTTGAGAGGAAAACCCGATCAAAATTCTTCTTCTAGATCTTCAATTGATGAGTACCAAGACCATGACAAAGACCCTTGACTCTAGTATCCTCCATGAACCTTGTCACTAACTTTGTTGCTCTACCTCTTCCCTTTCTTGTCTTTCTTCTTGACCTCGAACTACTTTCCTTTGCTCCTTTTAGAGAAACTCGGTCTCTATCCTTCACATTGCTTCTTCTCGAATTCCTTTAGAGAAACTCAGTCTCTTTGATCTCACTGGCTTCCTCTAGAGAATCTTGGTCTCTAGATCTCTATCTTGGTTACACATAACAAGTATCCCAAAAGAAACCTCCTTCGTTGCCCCAAAAGAAACCTCCTTGTCGTTGCCCTAGAAGAAACCTCCTTTTTCATTGCCCTAGAAGAAATCTCTTTTTTCGCTACCCCAGAAGAAACTCTTCTTCGTTGATCCTAGAAGAAACCTTCTTTGCTGTGCCTAGAAGAATCCTCTTTCACTTGCCCATAAGAAACTTCCTTCACTTGCCCAAAAGAAACTCTCCTTATCACTTCTTCACACTTCTCTTAGTAGCACTTCTTCTTCGCCCTTCTTTTTTGAGGTTAGGCCGACATGATCACTAGAGGTTAGGCCAACTTCTTCTAGCATGTTCTTCCATCGTTGTACGCCAACTTGAGGAGGATAAGTGACAAGGTCGTGGAGGATACTCTACATATACAAAGTGTAACATGACTCCATTACATGACATTACCTCTATCATTTTATGACTAGATGAAAAATAGTTCCTAAAGACTGTCAATTGGAGTCTTGACTCAAAAATAAAATCTCTTGCTCATGGAACCCATGAGGCAAGTCAATACAAAAATTTTATTTTTCTTCTTTACATCACATTACATAAAATCAAGATTACACATTATTATGAAGACCGAACCTTGTTACACTTTTCAACACCTCCATCGTTGTTGTTAATATGATGTCATCTTGTTGGTTGTGGTATTTCTGTTTGGCATCTTGTTGGGTGGTGTAGGTGGTGATATGTAGAAGCCTTAACTGATGGTGTATCCTTCTTCAATTTCTCTATTGTTGGTGTCTAGTTCTTTTTGTGGTGCTTTTTTTTCTTTGTTAATTTGTTCTTAATTTGTTGTGGGTTGTCTTCCTTTATTATCTATACCAAGGATTCATCATCTGATGTGTTAGTGTTTGTAGATTTGTTTACTTGTGCTGCTTATGCATGTTTACCAATGGAAATATTATGTAAATTAATGTTCCTCTATTTGTACCATAGCTTCAGGAATTTTCTTTTGCACATTAATATTGATTCTACCAACTGGGTCCATCCAAGGATATCCCAAAACAACATCAATTCCATCCATATCTAAAGCATAGAAGTCAAAATGTAACACATATTTATCCATGGTAACCTTCAATTCCTTAAAGATTGGAATATGCTCACCATCAACCTGTGTGCTTCCAATATGTTTTGTTAGAACTGGCAAACTTTTGGTCAATTTAATATTGATGAGATTATGCTTACAACTAAGGTTGATAGAAACAATGACCTGTTCCTTTTTAATACATCAATGAACCTATAATATAGAATTAGTACCTGTAAATAAACCTTTATGTCTCTCCTTATCCTTCTTCCTAGCATAAGCCACTTGTTCAAAAGGACCTTTTCAAACTCTTCATCGAAAAGTGCCCATATCAGATCTTGGTTAAGTGATTTCCACCATATGGTAGCCTCATCTTTGAAATCAGTCCTTGGTCCATATATCCAAGTTATTGGGCATCATGAATTTTTTTATTTTAAGTATTCTTCAATAGTAGGACCATAATCTTTTGTTGTAAAATTCATCTTGCTAGAACCCCTAAGTTAGAATGAGGGCTTTGAAAAAATCATTTTGGGGGGGAATTTAAAATGGGCACAACTCAGTCAATATAGCTTAGAATGTTTATTATAACCTATTTTTGGTAATGAAACGACCATTTTTCATCTTCCAGTGTCATTGGAATCATGATCTATGCACTCTATGAACTCAGATTTGCGCTACAACTGTCCCACCATAACAAAAATGTCTGAAAAGTAGTTGGTTTTAAATTAGCGAGTTCTCCTCAATCTAGACTCCAATTTTTTTTTTTTTTTTTTTTTTTTTTTTTTTTTTTTTTTTTTTGAATTTGCTACGTTTTTTAGAGGAATTTAGATCCACATTTTTTTTTGAATGAATAAAAATTTCCAAAATGTGAACTGAAATACGGCCCACGATTTTATGTCAGGAAATTTTCTGAAAATAGGTGATTTTAAATCAGTGATATATCCTGCATCTGGGCTCTAATTAGACGACTTCTTTTTTTGAAATGGGGTATTTTTTAGAGAGGGAATTAGATTTGTAATTGGTTTCTGAAAATTCTTCACCAAAATTTCCATCTCTGATTTGCAAACTCACTGCCCACTATTATTCCCAAAAAATTCTTGCAAAAAGAGAAAAAATAATTTCACCCCACTTTTGTCGAGGAAAGAGCTCTGATACCAATTGTAGTAGATCTAACCTACAAATATATTAAACTTTCAAAATATGCCCAAGAAATAACCCAAAAGATTTCTAGAATGGAAATGTATTTTTATTATGATCTTTAAAAAACCCTTGAGGTAGGGTAACACCATATAATCACTTCTTAACGAAGGAGAACACACCATAAGCCATATTCTTGTCAATACAAAACAATACTTGGCATTCCTCACTTCCTATCTCCAACTATATATATTGTTCTAAACTCCGAGAGCCTAACAAACCCTAACTACTTGTGGTCCTTTGCATAATGCAAATTAACCACTTTATTTATTAATTGTGGCTTATTTATTAACTAATTAATTAATTGTGGTCCCTTTTTATAATGAGGGTTGACCACTTACAAACTTTATTTACTAAATTAACTAATTATGGTTCCCTTTTACATCACATTATGCCCTCAGGGTACCTCCCTCTGTACCCCTTATTATCCCCCTTAGGTATACTACATTCCACCCCCTTAAAGCATGTTTTGTCCTTGAAACATGAGAAAAATACAAATAATAAAATCTACTCAAAAGAGTAGTCCACTAGTACCACGCATGTGCATCCAACCATCCCAAAGCAAGGTGAACCCTCAGTCCATCAATTGCCTCACTCGCTTAAGATGGGACCTGGTTCTTGGTGTTCTTCTGTGTGTTGTAGGTTCCTTCATCCCTGTTGCTAATGCAATGTCCTCGTGTTAGTTGTGGTATTTCCGTTTGGCATATTTTTGGGTGGTGCGGGAGGTGATACGCAAAATCCTTAATTGATGTTGTGTCCTTCTCCAATTCCTCCACTGTTGGTGTCTAAGTGGTATCTAGTTCTTTTTGTGGTGCTTGCTTTTGTGTCTATGTTGGGTTGTCTTCCTTTCTTGTCTCTACCAAGGATTCATCCTTTGATTTGTTAGTGTTTGTAGATTTGTTTACTTGTGCCACCTTTGCATGTTTACTAATTTAAATATCCTGCAAAGTAATTTTCTTCTTTTTGTACCATAGCTTCAGGAATTTATTTTTCACATTAATACTTATTGTACCAACTGAGGTCATCCAAGGATATCCCAAAACAACATCATTTCCACCCATATCTAAAGCATAGAAGTGAAAATGTAACACATATTTATCCATGGTAACCTTCAAATCCTTAAATATTTGAATATGCTCACCATCAACCTATATGCTTCCAATATGTTGTGTTGGAACTTGCAATATTTTGGTTAGTTTAATACTGATGAGATTATGCTTGCAACTAGGGTTGATAGAAACAATGACATGTTCCTTTTGAATACATCCATGAACTTGTAATATAGAATTAGTACCTCGAAATAAACCTTTATGGCTCTCCTTATCCTTCTTCCTAACATGAGACCAATTTTTCAAAAGGACCTTTTCAAACTCTTCATTGAAAAGTGCACATATCTAATCCTGGTTAAGTGATTTCCACTATATGGCAACCTCATCTTTGGAACTAGTCCCTAGTCCATATATCCAAGTTATTGGGCGTCGTGACTTTTTTTTATTTTAGGTATTTTTAAATAGTAGGATCTTCATCTTTCCTTATAAAATCCATCTTGCTAGAACCCCTAAATTAAGAGTGAGGGTTTTGAAAAAATCACTTACTTTGGGTGAAAATTTAAATTGGGCACAACTCAGTCAATATTGTAGAAAATTCATGAATAATATAGCACTTATTCACAGAGATTATCCTGATTATACACTATTTGCGGAATCATGCATAATACATAACCTCCTCTACGTTGATCATCAATTTTGCAGAATTAGAAACAATGCATGCGCACATTGAAGCATCAATCACACATATCAAAACAGTATATCACGGGGAAAGCATAAAGCTGAAAACCCCCAACTATCTGTATATTATATTGATAGAGAACATGTAAGAGGAATTTAGATCCACAATTTTTTTTGAAAATTCTGCACAAAAATTTCCAAAACGTGACCTGAAATCTGTCGCCCTCGATTTTCTGTTAGAAAATTTTATGAAAGTAGTTGACTTTAAATCAATGATATCTCATCCATTCGGGCTCCGATTCAGAAAATTTGTTTTTAAATGGGGCATTTTTTGAGAGGAATTTAGATTTGTAATTGGTTTCTAAAACTTTGTCACCAAAATTTCGAGATTTGATTTGCAAACTCACCACCCACTATTATTCCAAAAAAAAAAAATCAATTTCGCCCCACTTTTGCTGAGTACAGAACTCTGATGCCACTTGTAGTAGATCTGATCCACAAATATATTAAACTTTCAAAATATACCCAAGAAATAACACAAAATTTCTAGAATGAAAATGTTTTTTAATTATGATCTTCAAAAAACTCTTGAGGTAGGGTAACATCATACAACCACTCCTTAAGGAAGGAGAACACTCCATAAGTCATATGCTTCTCAATACAAAACAATACTTGACATCCTTCACTTCCTATCTCCAACTATATATATTTTTCCAAACTCCAAAACCCTAACTACTTGTGGTCATTTACGTAATGCATATTAACCACTTTATTTATTAACTATGGCTCGTTTATTAACTAACTAATTAATTATGGTCCGTTTTTATAATGAGGGTTAACCACTTACAATCATCATTAATGCAGCTAACCACATACATGCTTTATTTACTAAATTAACTAATGGTGGTCCCCTTTTACATCACATTATTCTTTTGGGTACCTCCCTTTGTACCCCATATTACCCCCTACGTATACTACAATGTTACATATATGCATAATAGAATAATTCAAGGGGGGTTCGCTCACTTAGGGTTTCATGTTTTTGGGTGCGCTTTGTGTGATTAACAACTCAGTGTGTGGTTCTCGTGAATTAGTCACTAGTCGTGTTCTCTCTCTCTTTTTTGTTCTGGTGCATGGCACTATCATCCTATAGAACATAAAGCATTCAACACTAATTATGTAGCACTTGGAGTTACGAAGCATTGACAACAAAAGTTGAGATGGTATGTGAGTTGCATACAAATCTGCAAAATCAAAGTTACAGACCAATACCTTGGAGACTTGACCTTGACAAATTTTGAGTGGTATTCCCTGTTAATTGTGTTTGAGACCATTTGGATAGTGGACTCCATCTCTTAAGGATCTACCAAGCCTTTGGTGTGAACTTCCCGTATTCAAGCATTTCTTTAGATTTTGGATCTGACTCACGTGTGTTCAGTTGCAAAAGAGATTACAATGTAGCTAGCCTATGGTTGGGTGGAGAGTGGCAGTCCCTCCTTCAATTTCCAATGACTCTAATACACTCAAATATGTATAATGGGTTATGCATATTTGGATTATGGATTATGATAGTCTTGGTTATGTTATTGACTTATGTGTGGCCTTGTATAACTCATGAAAGAATGCTTGAAATCATTATTATATTCATGGTTGACAAGCTACCTTATATATTTATGGCGGTAATGCATGCTTGAAATGTGTGGTTACTACCATCTTCATGAATTGCAAGATATTTTATATTTTTATGACTAATTGCTTGAAGTTCACTTAAGATTAACAAGTTGTCTCATAAGTTTTTAGTTATATTAAACGATGGAATTGGACAGTACAATGCCATACTCATGAGTGCAGGCCATCTTACGAGATATGAGTTAAATGAATATCTGGTTAGTGTCAATGATTATATATTACATGAAATATGTGATAAATTTGTGGGTCTATGCACACTTATATATTGTGGTGACTAAGAACTGTAATCAATTTTAATACCTTGAGATTCATTGTTTAAGATATATGGTATATATCCTTTTGAATGGTCACTCAAATATGTATGTCTTCTTGAAGAAGTTCACTAACCTGAAATAGATGGTAGAATGAGATTGCTTTGAGTAGCTTAGCTTGTATTTGGGTGAATTTGTGGAATTTGGGTAGATGAAGCCTATCTTATCCTAAACTAAAGAGTATAGGGTCGAGTAATGTGAAATGGAATTTCCAATGCAGCCATAGAAGCTGCTCCTGACCTTTGGATCGAAAGATATGATCATATAAAACCAAAATAAGGTACAGTGCAGTGAAAAATATAAACAACACAAACATCCACACTAACAAGTAAAAATAAAAAGTGCAATCGCAATGATGCAATACACTTGATTGATTTATTGGATGAAAATATCCACAACAACAACAAGTACCAGGTTCACGACCATAGAAGACTCGATTAAATGCATGCAAGTTCGGATCATGAGACATAGGTCCTAACTGATAAGATTCTTCGAGGGAATCTGCAATAGGATCATGGAAACAACCTTCAGGAAAACTTTGACAAGAAAGACTGATCAAAGAAAAATCCACATCATAGAAAATATCAACAAGTTGACCACAATCTGCCCTGTCGTGCGAGTTGAATTCTTCGATGGATGATGCAAAAGGTAGGTTAGATTCGAATATTTGACATTTGTTAAGACCACTCTTTGTTTCCACATCTCATATTAAAGATTTGCTTGAGGTGGGATGTAGCAATTGAAGTTCAAAAACCACATTAAAATTTCTTCCTTGAGGGTTTACAATTTTAATGTGAAGAAAACGAGAATCCCTCAAGAGAGATTCGACATGCCACAAGATGATATTTACAACAAGATTTTTTAAGAAAATATTAAACTGACCAAAACCACAAATATTGTCTAGGCGACAGGAACCTAACATAACCATTAGCATAGGCTGAAGTGTCCTACTCACATGAATTAACTTTA
>APFE030971798.1:167499-192119 GCA_000404065.3 Pinus taeda | reverse complement strand
GCCACAATGTAGCCTTTACAGTTCAGAGGCATGTAGCCACACATCTCTTCTCAGAGATAAGCTACCATTGCCCTAACTGGTTTATTTCCACTTGGGTTTTAATAAAAAAGTTTCTTTGTGGTTTTGTTTAATGGTCATTCTCATATTTTTTCTTCTGGCAATTCAAGTTTTCAGATCTTGGGGGCCTTTCCCCTAAGATCCATTGCAAGTTTTCAGATCTTGAGGGTCTCTCCGACCAAGATCCATTTCAATCTTTTAGATCTTGAGGGCCTCCTCCCAAGATCCGGATCACTTTAAATTCTGACAAGATTGAAAATTGGACTGAGAAAACATGGTCAACTCCTTATCCAAATAAGAGTCATCAAATCACGAGATTCATAAGGAAATTGAGGTTGATTAGAAAGGTTTTCAAGATTACCACAAAAATCCTCAATGATAAGCATGTCATCTTCTTGATCAAAAGGAGCCATATCTGAAAGAAAAATTTCAATGATTGCATCAGACTCCATTTGAAATTTCTACAAATATGAATCTTCTTGTGGGAACAAAGATTCATCCATGAGGTTTGGACAATCATCACCATACAATTCAGAAAAAGGAAATCATCAGGGTCATGGTTATCCAAGGATTCAACTTGATTAACGACTTGATGGTTGACAAGAGAAATACCAAGATTTGAAGATGGTTGATTGATAGGATTAGATAAATCATCATCAAGGGAAATATGTGAAAGAAAAATCCATTCCTCATCAACAAATTGATCTTCCAATTTACTGATCGGTTCAAGTTCAACTCCAGTGCTTTTGTCAATATGGCTTGCAGCTTGATTGTACATTATTCCAGAGCGATGACAGTTTCATGTGATCTTTGACTGGCACGATGGCATATTTTAGAATAATGTCTTTGGTGATTTCTAAGCCTTCCTATTTTGATTCTTGCTTGATTGGTTCTATGTTCTGCCTGATCTCTTGGAAGATGATTTCCATGCCTGTGATTTCTTCAAGTGATCCTACTAAAGGCATCCCATGTTTTTGTGCTAGAGACTTGAAACCATTGTGCAGATGACCATAAGTGACAATGGTGTTAGTCGTATGTTCTCCAAGACGGTTGTAATTCTGATGATGAAGTCTCAGTTGCACTCGGTCCATTACAGCAGCAATCTTATCCTTTCTAACTAATTGTGGCGGAGCACTCAGGTATTTGGTAGCCCATTCTTGAAGTTGATCAATTGTTATGCTTGCCACTTTCAGAAGTTTAAGACTTATTGTGATTTGTTTTGAATGCCAATGAGATGAGCCACTACCTATTGTAGAAGTATCATCTCATCATATAACCGTGCCATGGTGTCCTCCTGATCTAAAAACTTGAGAGCACATAAAACTTGCAATAAAATACTTTCACTTGACTATAAGGGCTTAATAATTTAAGTTACAAATTATACATAAACATGCAAATTTCATCATAATCTTGTAACTTAAAAACACATATAAGAGAACTTAGTCAAGCATAAACAAAAAGTATCATCAAAACCGAGATGATAATGGAGTTCACCCAATCAACTCTTCCACTGGGCTACGTCTCTGGATTCACCTGCAAAGGTAAAATCACTTTTATTGTCTTTCATCAATGAGGAATGTGTACAATGCTTTAATAAAAAGGGGTCAAACCTAGAGTTGTTTTCTACTACCAAAGATTCTTCAAGACTTGTACATAAGAAATAATTCCTCAAAAAAACCTCTTGAGCTCTCCAAGTTCTCAAAATACTTCTCAACATGAAACTCTCAAAACTTCTTCAAAAACCCTCTCAAGCTCTCTCTAAACTCTCCCAAAAACAACTCTCCAAACAAAGAGTACATAAGAGAATTTACAAATTTCTTTTTGATATCCGTAAACAAAGGAGAGAATATCTCCTTAGATCCAAATTCCAAGGAGAGAATAACTCTCTTGATCCATGAAAAGAGGAACTTATGAGATTCTTAAGGATAAAATCTCTCAACTCCACGAAACTCTTCCCTTATCCACATTTTTAGGGAAAACAATCCTACGCAAATCTCAACTTCTCTTGAGATTAGAAAAATGGTTTGTGAGGTGGATTCACACATCTAATCAATTTTGTTTTTACAATTTAAATGAAAAATACATGATCACATTAAACATTTTATGCTCATGGAATTTTAGATAATTCTACCTGTTAGCCTTATCAACATGTGGCTCAAAATGGATCCAAAACACTACCGAAGTCTTCAAAATTTGCTTAAGGATCATTCAAAGATCAAAACCAACGCAAGAGAAGAACCATTAGCATGGTAGAAAAGCACTATCGGAAGGCAGAAAACCAGAGAAAACAATGAAAAAACAACTATCAGAGGCATAAATACTCAAACGCACAAAAGTCGTTCGATCTAACTGATCAATGGTCCAAATCTGATCAGCAGGTTGCAATCGGCGGTCGCAGTCAGTAGTCGCAATCGACGGTCGCAGTCAGCAGTCGCAATCGGCGGAGGAAGCCGGCAGATTAAGGGCAGACTGGGTGGAACTTGCGATGGCAATCAACGATGCAATGTGGATCGTCGATCAAGCAAGCAGATCGATAACCCACATCGTGTTGTAGAATCACTATCGGAGATTAACAAAGCACACTAGCAATGTCCTGGGGCATGAGTGATATGCGATTACGATCAGATCGCATCGCTATATCACATCGAGGCAACACCATGGAGCAGGGCCTTTACACATATATGTGTCCGACCCAATGAACCAAACCTGAAGGTATTCTAAATATTATTTCATAATATTTGAGGTCCACAAAAAGGCCATTTTCAATGTATTTTCACAGTTTTGACGTATTTATAAAATACAAAGGGGAACCCTGGAGCGGGACTAGAGCGACTTGTGATATGTGATAAGACCTAGACTCGATGGCATTTGAGAATGAAAATATATATTATTTTAGGTTCGTCGAAGCCAATTTTCATGTATTTCCAGTGTTTTTGACATATTTCCAAATACAAAGGGAACACTGGGAACAGGCCATCAATGACTTTTGATAGCGATAAGGATAGGCCTGATAGGGGAATATACAGTGTTTAAGGACATTTTAAGTCCAAAATAAACAGAGCTTGGTGGGAGTTTACAGTATGGCAATGTTTCTTTGTGTAAAACAAAAAAGGAGCCGTTGCATGGATTTCATAGACCCGATAGCCATTCCATCACTGAGCAAAGGCCGGGAAACAGTTCCTGGGAGACAGAGGTCGGAAGGGGGAAAAAAGGGCCACAACACGATGTTGCACGAAACAGAAGCGATCATGGAGCATCAACAGTGCAACACAGCCAAAACAAACAGAATGATCATGGAGCATTGCTTGCACGAGTGAGCTCCTAGACAGCACAACAAACTACCTGAATGCAGTTACTCGATTGTTAGAAGAAGAAACCTCTGAGCCCATGCGTGCCTAGTCATGGCATCAGACAGTTAAAAAGGAAGAGGGGATAGATTAAGACCTCTCGAGCCTTAGAAGGCTCGAGAGAATTGTAAAGGACCTATAAAAATGTGAAAATTTAGGGTAACAGGGGTTCAACTTTTGGGGACTATGGATACTTTGTTACTCTAGCTTCTCATCTTCATTCTAGCAATATAAGCTTCTTTTGTTGTTACATGTTCAATTTCCATTTTCTCTTGTGTTCTAAGCTTGCACTTGAACAGGGTGTTCATGTTTTCTTTTGTGTCTAATGCCAGATAATTGTCATCTTATCTCTGCGTTAATAAATTAGATTTACAAACTTCATTTACTTCCTGTCACTAGCCATTCATATGTGTTTATATATGCATCTGCTGGTATAGTCGGTATTCTCCATCTATCCATTGAATCTACAAACTATTGAGCATTAGCGGTCTAAAGCCTTGTAAAGCTGAGGGTGTTCATGCATGTCTTGAGTAAAAACAGAGTTGAAACAGTCATCCGACTTGATCCAAACCATCATCCATTCCAATAGTTAAGAGAACAATATTGAAAATTATATGTTACCAGGCATCTCCGAGCTGCAACCTAGGAGAGATTCCTGGAGTGATAACATAATTGGCACCATTGCCAGGGAGAGGAAACTGAAGCTCAGCTTCCCTGGGAGATGACACAGATCCAACTTTGATGATAGATAAAGTCTGGGCACTTTTTCAGTTGTAATCATCTATCTTTTGACTCCACTAGAGGACGAACCTCTTGGCAACTCCACTTCATAGTTCTAGCTCAGTTTGTGAGGCATACTTAGAGAAATCCTCAGAAGCCACAAGCTGATCCAGTATTTGACCCTGAAAAAAATCATCAAAGAAATAAAAGGCATTGCAGAAAGGAGCCTCAAGTTCAAGTAAATCTAAAAAATATTCTATATCTCTTCAAGAAAATCCTGTAATAGAACAAATACATGTTGAGAGTATAGCTTCTAATACTAGCAGCAAAGAAAAAATCTTAGAGATTCATAAAGCTCCTTATTCTTTAGGTTCTCCTTTTGTTGCAAGCCCAAAGGAAATCTCACCTCCTATCCATCATACTCCTCTAGTCCTATCAGTCACCCCTCAACGCTCTGTCATTCAGAATTCTAGTGCCCTTATAGCCACCACAGCTATGGCAGGTCCACAAGCACCTACCAAAATGGAAAGAATCATAGATGCAAGGTATGGGCCTCTAGTACTACCCACTCCTTTGAATTCCATACCTACTAGAGAATATTAGAAGTATAGGCCTAAGTTCACTGGGACTGAAGGTGTTAAAGCTGAAGAACATCTTGAGTTATTCTATAGCTATGTTGATAACCTGGACATTAGTGAAGATGATGTATGGATGAGAGTCTTTGTCCAAAGGCTAGATGGAGAGGCTAGAAAATGGTTCAAAGAACTGAACCCAAGATCTATAGCAGATATTGAGGCTTTAGATGATGCATTCTTAAAGCATTGGGGGGATAAGAAAGATATACTCTATTACCACACTGAGTTTGGGAACTTAAAGAGGGAAAATGGTGAGTTGTTGTCTGATTTTAATAAGAGGTTTAACCGCATGTACAAAAAGATACTAGCCGAAGTAAAACCCACCACTACCTCTGCTAAACTCACCTATGTCAGTGCTTTTGATTATGACTTCTGTTTATCGTTGAGGGAGAGGCGATGTGCTACTTTGGCTGATATGCAGGATGTAGCCTTGGAAGTAGAATCAAACATCATGGCTACAGAGAAGCTCAAGCGGAATGTTGATAGAAGGAGACAGAGGGACGAGTCTTCATCATCCTCAGATCCCAAGATAGATAAAATGACCAATATGATAGATTCATTAGCCTCTGAGATCTCCAAATTAAGGTTGAGCAACACCCTAGGAAAGGAAGAGTCCCTAACAGCTTTGCTCCTAGAGATCCAAATCCATATAGAAGAACCAACGAGTAGTTGCAAATTCTGCAAAGAAGCAAAGATGCCAATGAAGACCAAAGGGTGAAGACCCCTTTCCAGAATGCAGTCATGGAAGAAGAGCAGTTTGAAGATGATGATGAGATCCATTGTATGGAAGAAAAACGCAATGCCTCCTTTTTGACCTTAGCTGCCTATGAAAAGTCATTATTCAATGACCAGATTAACCAAGAATGGGATGGTGAAGCTGTTCTACAAACTGAAGATCGGCACAGATATAATCTGAGTTCAAAGATGAATAATGCCAAGGAAACTCTTGTTCAAAGATTTGTTGTTCCTGCAGTACAACAAGCTAATAAGTAGAAGCAACCGACAGTTGATCCCATCATCCTCAACACTCCAACTCACGAGGTAAAAGGCCTTGACCTTCTCCTTTCAGTTTTCAATCAGAAATTCAGAAGCTAAGAATACATATACCTCTGATTGAACTAGTGAAGAACGAGTACTTCAAAAGATCCGTCTTCAAGGCACTTGAGCCTAAAGCTATCCAAGCCTCCACTGACTATGTAAACCTGCAAGATGAAAAATTAGTTGTTATTCTCATCCCAATGATTGAAAATTGTAAAGACAGCTCCCCATCATTCTATGTCTCTATGACTATTCATGATAAAATCCTTAACAATTTCCTTTTGGACACTGGAGCTAGCCATAATCTAATGCCCAAGGCTATCATGGATGAGTTGGGTCTTAACATTACCAAGCCTTATCATGACTTGTTTTTTTTTACTCTAAAAAGGTGAAATTTTTGGGATTAATCAAGGATCTAGCCATCACCTTGTCTCAGTTTCCCATGAAAAGCATGATGATGGATATCGTGGTAGCGGATGTACCCCCCAAGTTTGGCATGTTGCTTTCCAAAGGCCGAATCAAGAGATTAGGTGGAACATTGCAAAATGATTTGTCCTATGCTACTGTCCCAATTTTTGGAGGTGAAAATAGGAGATTGCACAGAGAGGCTCAGTTGACTTATATCATCAGTGATGAGAAGAATCCCACTAATCATCCCATCTACGTTGTCGACATTGATTTTAGAGCCTATATTCTTCAGATTGAATAATCCCAGTTGGCCTCCACGCACCTTAAAAACCCAGTTTGCCAGATCACAGAGGAAGAAGGCCCATAGATTTGGGACATGTTCTTTGATGGAGCTTGCTCTAAGGAAGCTGCAGGGGCAGGTGTAGTCCATGTGTCCCCCACACAGGAATGCATTCATTTATGTTTTGAATTAACTTTCCAGGTCACAAATAACATAGCAGAGTATGAAGCCTTGATATTGGGCTTAAACGCTGCTAAAGAAATGGGCATTAAAGGCCTGAAAATGTTTGGAGATGCAGACCTCATCATTCAGCAGGTAAATAAAATGTTCCAAGCAAAGAATCCAAGGCTGAAAGCATATAGAGATGAGGTATGGAAGCTCAAGGACTCTTTTAATATTTTCAGCATTTCTTACATCCCAAGAATGAAGAACCTTCTTGCTGATTCCCTTGTTGTGTCTGCTAGCACGTTTATTCCTCCTTTGCCTCCTAAATTGACGTATGAAGTTTAGGTGAAATATAGACTGTCTCTGCCTGGCAATGTCAAATACTGGAAAGTTTTTGAAGATGATGATGAAATTAATAGGTTTTTACAAGTCGTTGATGAATTTTCTGAAACACACATCGACCAAGAAAATCAAACCATGGAAGAATGCGACCAGACCAAGCTAAATGATGAGATTGGCTGAGGAAGAATTGTCCAGTTGCCTAGTAACCATATACCCAGAGGATTGGTGCCTCTAGAGAAGTTGTTTGATCATAACGATGTACCTTATAACCCTGCCAAAAAATAAAATGAGTCTGATGTTCGTAAAAATAATATAGGGAGCCCAACCCATCCGAAATACATAAATCTGTCCACTCATTTGTCTTCTGCCTAGAATTCCGAGTATTGCACCCTCATGAAGCAATTCGCTGATATTTTTTCCTGGGAATACAGTAACCTATGACACAAACATCATTCAACATAAGATTCCGTTAGAAAAGAACACCATCCCTTTTAAGCAGAAATTAAGACCTATCAGCCCTCTCTTATTGCCTTTGATTGAGAAAGAAATCAAGAAGCTATTGGATGCCAAAATCATAGTTCCCCTAAGGTATTCAAAGTGGATATCTAATCTTGTGGTAGTAAGAAAGAAAAATGGAGAAATCAAGCTTTGTGTTGACTTCAGAAATCTGAACAAATGCTCTAAAAAAGATAACTACCCCCTGCCTAAGATGGAACACTTGCTGCAAAAAGTTTAAGAGGCTAGAGTCATGTCTTTCTTAGATGGATTTTCAGGTTACAATCAGATTGTTTTACATGCAGAAGATGAGGAAAAGACTACCTTCACTACTCCTTGGGGCACTTTCATGTACTCCAAGATGCCTTTTAGACTGATGAATGTTGAGGCTACTTTTCATAGGGCCATGGACATAGCCTTTATGGGAGAGAAGAACAAGTTTGTCCTCATTTATCTTGATGACATAACAATCTTCTTCAGCAGTCACAAGATTTGCAGCATTTGAAGAAGGCCCTTTCTAAAGTGCAGACAGTTTGGAATTTCGGTGAACCCAAAGAAGTCACAGTTTTCTCTAGAAGGAGGCAAACTTCTGGGACATATTGTTTCTGCTAAAGGTGTGAAGATTGATCCAGCAAGAGTTCAACCAATTCAAACATTATCCATCCCAAGGTCAAAAAGTGACATTCAATCCTTCCTGGGTAAGATTAACTTTGTAAGGAGGTTCATTCGAAACTTTGCAGAGCTAGTGAAGCACATCACTTCCATGTTGAAGAAAGGATCAGAAATAAAATGGACAGATGTTGCAAGAAGCTCTTTTGAAGTCATTAAACAAGTTATCATGGAAGCTCCCACTCTAATCAGCCCAGATTACACTAAGGAGTTTTGTATCTTTTCTTTTGCCTCTTATGATACACTTGCACCAGTTCTGTTGCAGAAAAATGATGAAGGCATAGAACACCCCATGACCTTTTTCAGCAAAACTCTGAGGGATGCTGAACTAAGGTATGACCTTATTGAAAAACAAGCTTATGCTCTCATAAAATCTTTAAAGGCATTCAGAATTTATATTCTTCATTCCAAATTAGTTGCATATGTACCTTCAGCCTCATTAAAAGATGTCTTAACTCAACCATATATTGATCGAAAGAGAGCTAAATGGATTGCAAAATTCATAGATTTTAACATAGAGGTGAAGCCCACTATGCTTGTCAAATGCCAGGGCTTGTCTAAACTTATGGCTGAGGAAAATTGCAGTTTTTTAGACATAAATTGCATGGGTCCAAATTCAGATGATGAGCAGACAGAGGAAGCAACAGAAGAGAAAAAGCAGAATCAGTCTTTGGCTGAAAATCTAGCCAGGTGTGAATGGTATTCCATCATAGTTCATTTTTTGCAAAAGCTAGAAGTCCCTCCATGGCTTAGCTCAAGTCAAGCCCAAGCCATTAAACTCAGATCAGCCAAATTCTACATTAATAAAAATCTACTTTGTTGGAAAGATCCATCAGGAATCCTCTTGAGATGTCTAGATAAAGGAAAATCTATGGAAGTCATGCACCAATTCCATTCTAGCATCAGAGAACCTACTATGTTCTCTGATGTGTTTTCTTTTGTGAAATATTGTGACAAATGTCAAAGGTTTACAGGAATACAACATCTAAAATCTCTGCCCTTAAAGCCAGTACATGTCAATGGTCCCTTCCAGTAGTGGGGCTTGGACTTTATAGGTGAGATCAACCCACATTCCAGTGGCCAACACAAACGGATCTTGGTAGCCACTGATTATTTCACCAAGTGGATTGAGGCTATACCCACTGAGAATGCCAATCATCAAGTTGTCATAAAGTTCTTGACTGAGAATATTTTCACTAGATTTGGTTGCCCAACCAAACTGGTCACTGATAATGCAACAACTTTCAAGGCAAAAGAGTTGGTGAACATGACTGAATCCATGGGCATTCAATTGGTGCATTCTACCTCATATTATGCTCAAGGCAATGGCCTAGCAGAATTATCTAACAAGAGTCTGGTAAGGGTAATCAAAAAACTATTAGAGGACAACAAAAAGAGCTGGGATTCCAAGTTGAAGTTTGCACTATGGGCTGATAGAGTTACCGTCAAAAAATTCCATAAGAAATTCTCCTTTTAAGCTGGTTTATGGCGTTGATGTTGTTTTCCCCATCCAGTTGATTCTCCCTATGGCCAAATTCTTGCAAGAAGAACAAGATGAAGAGAATGACATGGTAAGGAGAATGAATAACTTGGTTGAACTACAACAGATCCGAGAGAAGCTAGTTGAAAAGTCAAAATCTCATAAGAAGAAAATGAAAAAAACCTTTGACAGGAAGGAAAAAGTGGACAATTTCCAAGTCGATGACTGGGTTCTCAAATGGGATGCATTTAAGGAAAAGAAAGGTAATCATGCTAATTTTGACTCCTTATGGATAGGTAACATTCGTCATCACTCAAATTCAACAAAACAATACCTTTATTTTGCACACTCTGGAAGGAGGAGATGTTTTTGGTAGCCTAGTCAATGGGCGATTCTTGAAACTTTATTTCATTTAAGGCTTTAAAGCCTTGGTATTGTAAAAATGTTCTTTTATTTTTTATTGCAAAATAGACTCCATGCCCAATGGAACACTAGGAGGAAGATTTGATTTTGTTTTTACAGGAAAGGCATTGTTCTGTGATTCTTGAAACCTCACAGGGAGGACTTCATCCCCAGAAGGAGCCAGTGTCAGCCTTATCGGCATGTGGCCCAAAATGGATCCAAAACACTACCAAAGTCTTCAAATTTTTCTTAAGGATCATTCAAAGATCAAAACCAGCGCAGGAGAAGAACCATTAGCATGGCAGAAAACATTATCGAAAGGCAGAAAACCAGAGAAAACAATGAAAAAACAAGTATCAGAGGCATAAACAGTCAAGCACACAGCAGCCGTCCGATCTGGCCGATTAACAGTCTAGATCTGATCGGCAGGTTGCAATCGGTGGTCGTAGTTAGCAGTCACAATTAGCGAAGGAAGCCGGCGGATTAAGAGCAAACCGAGTGGAACTTGTGATGGTGATCAACGATGCAATGTGGACCATCAATCAAACAAGCAGATCGATGGCCCACATCGCGTCGCAAGATCGTTATCAGAGATGAACAAAGCACGCTAGCAATGGCTTAGGGCATGAGCGATATGTGATTGCGATCAGATCACATCGCTATATCGCATTGGGGCAACACAATGGAGCGGGGCCTTTACACATATATGTGTGTGACCCGATGAACTGGACCCAACGATATTCTAAATATTATTTCATAATATTTGAGGTCCAAAGAAAGGCCATTTTCAATGCATTTTCACAGTTTTGACGTATTTATAAAATACAAAGGGGAACCTTGGAGCGGGACTAGAGCGACTTGCGATATGTGATAAGACCTGAACCTGATGGGGTTCGAGAATGAAAATGTATATTATTTCAGGTCCGCCGAAGCCCAATTTTCATGTATTTCTAGTGTTTTTAACATATTTCCAAATAAAAAGGGAAGATTGGGAACAAGCCATCAACAACTTGCGATAGCGATAAGGATGGGCCTGATAGGGGAATAAATAGTGTTTAAGGACTTTTTAGGTTCGAAAAAATAGAGCTTAGCAGGAGTTTACAGTATGGCATTGTTTCACTATGTAAAACAGAAAAGGAGCTATTGCAAGGATTTCATAGGCCTGATAGCCATTTCATCACAGAGCAGAGGTCGGGAAACAGTTGTCGGGAGACGGAGGTCGGAAAGGGAAAAAAAAGGGCCACGGCACGATGCAGCCCGAAACAAAAGCAATCATGGAGCATCAATATCGCAACACAACCAAAACAGACAGAATGATCATGGAGCATTGCTTGCACAAGTGAGCTCCTAGATAGCGCAACAAACTACCCGAATGCAATTACTCGGCTATTAGAAGAAGAAACCTCCGAGCCCATGCGTGCCTAGTCATGGCATCAGACAGTTAAAAAGACAGAAGGGATAGATTAAGACCTCTCGAGCCTCAGAAGGCTCGAGAGCATTGTAAAGGGCCTATAAATATGTGAAAATTTAGGGTAACAGGGGTTCAACTTTTGGGGACTGTGGACACTCTACTACTCTAGCTTCTCATCTTCATTCTAGCAATATAAGCTTCTTTTGTTGTTACATGTTCAATTTCCATTTTCTCTTCTATTCTAAGCTTGCACTTAAACAGGTTGTTCATGTTTTTTTTTGTGTCTAATGCCAGATAATTGTCATCTTATCTCTGTGTTGATAAATTATACTTGCAAACTTCTTTTACTTCCTGTAGCTAGCCATTCATATGTGTTTATATATGCATCTGTTGGTACAGTCGGTATTATCCATGTATCCATTGAATCTACAAACTATTGAGCAGTAGTGGTCTAAAGCCTTGTAAAGCTGAGGGTGTTCATGCATGTCTTGAGTAAAAACAGAGTTGAAACAGTCATTCGACTTGATCCAAACCATCATCCATTCCAATAGTTCAGAGAACAATATCAAAGATTATATGTTACTAGGCATCTCTGAGCTGCAACCTAGGAGAACTTCCTAGAGTGATAACACTACCTTTACCAATCTTCCCTTGAAATTTTCTCTAGCTTGGTACTTCTTCATAAACTGGTGACAAGGTCCTCTGAGATCACCTTCATTGGCCACAGTTCCTCCTACATGGCTAACTGCCATTCTACTGTATTAAAGTTGTGATAAGATCACTGTTGATTTTCTGTGGCAAGGTGTTTCGCATGTTGCTTCATTGCAACTAGTTCTCTCCTTAATCGTGCATTATCATTCAATAGATATTTAGAGTTGTCCTATGTTGTTGTAGCAAAAGCAACATTTGTCGCCACGATTGCCTTGAGATTCCTTCTGGTATTTTCAGTTATCACCTTCTCGGTAGATACTGAGACTGGGTTTCGAGGATCATTTGGGAAGTATCTTTACCTCTGCTGCATGATCCTCTTCTTGAGTTGATCAAATGTGACATTGGCACACATCCATGACTTTGTCTTGAGGTAGAGGTGTGATTCCCATTTTACCGAATGGGAGATGACCACCCATGGGAGGAGTTTCTTCTGGAGAACTTGGTTCATCATTTATGGGCTTGATGGTATCCTCTTCCTCCAAATCTTCCTATATATCCTGAGTCAATTGTTCTTCCTCTAGTCTTTATGTTGCTTCTTCCTCCTGGGACTACCTTTGATGTTCCTCTTCTTGTCTGCTTATTTCATATTCTTCTTCTTCTTGCTTCTTAAGCAACTCATCTTGCTTCCTCTTCTCTTATTCTTCTAATTATCTTCTCTCTTGTTCAACTTGAATAGCTCCTATGTTCATAGGATTAGCTTTCCATTTCCTATTTTTTTCCCCTATCGAATCATACTTGATCCTTTTCCTAGGAGCTACACTCTTGACTTGAGGGGTTATTTGCTCCACCTCCTGTACCTTCATATCTTGAGTTGGTGGATCTTAGGGAAAACCAGTTTCCATTCTTGGATATATCTTTCTAATTTCATTGTACCAGTTCTTCACCTTCTCATCTTTTGCGGTAGACATTGATGAATATCCCCAATTGAAACCAATCCTTTCACATTATTGTTTGCACACTCTCTTGGGGTCATATCTTGTTGACAGTGATGGACCCGCCAACATTCAAGGGATCTCCCTGGTATGAAGTGTTTAGTCAATTTAGTATGTCCTAAATTGCTACATTAATTATCAATTTGGGAGTCGTAAACTAATGAAGTGTGGCGCACTATATGTGCAAGACAACCTCTTTCTTACTTTTTATTATTTCCAATTTTATTTTGTTTTGGGGTTTTGTCTTTGTTTGTTTCCTAATCCAAATGGAAATCCTATTCTTAAGTTTTAAGAATACTTTAGAAGGCAAGTATAGATATAGATTTGAGACAAGGTTTTATGTCCCTCATGATAACTTCCAAAACTGAGCACTTCAAAGGATCTCAAAACATGCTAGTGATAAAATTAGTACTTGGACAAGAATGTAAATATGCAGCTATTTAAATCAAACAAACGATGAAATATTGATCACGAAACCTCTGTCTTTGCTACCTATCTAAATACAGAAATAAAATCTAAACTATTGCACTCAAACAAACCAAAAATTGCAGACTAATGAAAGTAAGATCAATTTACTTCACTTATAATCCAATAGCTCGCCAAGTAGCTTTTCGGGGTTAAGCTATGGCTCCGGAGATAACGTCAAATAACATGAATAACTGATATCTAAATTACCTACTTGCAAATGAAAGTAAAATCAAGTCACTTCACTTATAATCCGGTAGCTCGCCAAGTAGCTTTTCGGGGTTAAGCCATGGCTCTAGAGATAACGTCAAATAACATGAAGAACTTGATATCTAATTGCATATACGAAAGTAAAACCAAATCACTTCACTTAAAATCCGATAGCTCGCCAAGTAGCTTTTTGGGGTTAAGCCATGGCTCTGGAGATAATGTCAAATAACATGAAGAACTTGATATCTAATTGCATAAATTAAAGTAAAACCAAATCACTTCACTTATAATCCGATAGCTCGCCAAGTAGCTTTTTGGGGTTAAGCCATGACTCTGGAGTTAACGTCAAATAACATGAAGAATTTGATATCTAAACTAGCTAACAACAACAAATAAATAAGACTGAAATCAAAGCATAACTAAAATTGAAAAGCTAAAAAAAACAAAGTCAGCAGAGAGGCCAATCTCATGTCACTATTTGATGCAAAAATTATATGAAAAATGCTCGAGCATAAACTATCCTGAAACTCACTGATTAGTGTTAGCAAAAGTATGCAATGCTGGAAAATCATGTATAGGAATGAAAGATTAACACCATAAATGAATTATGAAACATATACAGGTGAACAAGCTATGAAATATTTACAATGGAAATAAGAAAACGATACATGAAAACTTTACAGAAATAGAAAAAACAAAACCTTAGCCAGCAGGGGCCCTCTGCATGGCCTTGGTTAATATGCTGTCAATCCAAAATTACGCTCAAATAGTCATAAGAAACAGATTCTTTATATTACAAAACAGAGGAAGTATTCTCTCGTTACAACATCAGGACTAATGCTACAGCAACAATATAAAAACTAACAACAAGACTATATCAAGACTAACTACATGCGTTTGCAAACGCGTTATTTATAGAGGAAATTACATAACTGTTTTTCTGTGAGAAACCTTTAGCAGAGGACACATAAAAAGACAGAACCCGTGAGCTTAGCATCTTGGTTGCCATGTTCATTCAATCTACAAAAGGTGGATATTTGGTTTGCGTCGTGGAGATGGTCTACAACTATCAAGAGGGATCCACAGATCTAGGAACGGTCTCCGACCTTTCACGTGCTAAAAACAGAGACCTATTTGTTTTAGGACTCCTTGTTTGACCGTCCTTTGACCAAGGCTTTCCTTTACGAATTTGACTAAACAGATAGGACCTGGTCCATGTCCAAATCATTCCTGAACTGCCCACGTGCCTCGTTTTACTTGCCAACCCCTGTAACCTATAGATCAATAAAAATGGCTGCAGAATCATGAGTCAACTGCGGAAAGTGGCTGCATTCCGCAGCTAATGAGAAAAATCTAAGTCAAATAGCAAACACAAAAATATAGTTAGAAAACCCCTTAAATGTACTCTTAGAATCAATATGTAATGATCTTTGATAGCTTATAAAGCACTGGCATGGGAAAAAAGTCTAAGAAAGTATGTAGAAGAGAGGTAGTTTTAGGGCTCAACATACCCCCACTGTGAAGGTGTTGTATGTCCGCATGCAACCAAAACTATGACCATCCTTCCTTCAGTTCATTTGTTATGAGACCTCTACTAATACATCTAGCCTTCTTTTCTTCTTCCTTGGTGCCACTGTCATCCTGGGCTTCCTCATTAGGCATCTGTATTTAAGGTTGGTAGGGGCTCTGCTCAACCTCCTGCTCTTCTTCTTTAATTTCCTATTTTTCTTCTGCTACATCCCAAGATGTAACATGGTGTTGTCATGGATAATTTTATCCAACCTGCTCTGTTCTTTCAATGTTTCATTTTCCCTTTTGATGTGTCTATTCAGGACTTCTAGTTCAAAAACTTCCTGTTTTAGTGATTGGATTAAAACTTCGTGGGTTGTATTAGGTTGAGTAGATGAAGTGCCTTGGTTTGTTGCTGTTTTCTCCAACGATTCAATAAAATCATACATTTCTTGCTGGGTTGGATCTATTTCAAGTGTATCCTTTCTGGGAATGATCCCAAAATCTGGTTGAGAAGGATTGATCTCAAAATCTGGTTAAGAAAAAGGAGAACACTGAGGACTATGGTCAGGAGGGATTGCTGGTGACTGTTCTGGTGTTTCCACTCCTAAGTCTATGAAATGGGCTCCTTTAGTTTGTACTTTCTTCAATTTACTTTTAAGTATGGAGCTCCTCCTTAGATCTTGTAAGATGGTGTCTCCTTTCTCTACATTCTGTTTATGTTTCCCTTTTCCCTTTGTTGTAGCTGATTGTTCCTTAAGGTAGATTAGTCTTTCAGAAAGTATCTGATCCTCTTCTAAGGAAGGTTCTGGGGTTTGATAGACATCTTCAACATTTCTTTTCCCCTTTAGTTTCACTTGCTTCCTAGCCTTAATCAAAGTTTCAGGCAGCTTTTATTCCTTACTAGTTTCTTTAGCTATGCTAGTAGGAGTATCCTGAACGTTTACACTTGTTTTCCTTCTCCTACTTTTCCTTGTTGAGCTACCTTTAGGTGTTTTAGGTGGGTCTTGAAAGAAGTTTCTAATCAAGAATTGTTCCCAAGTGTCTTTTCTTTCCTTCAATTGTTTTTCAACCAGAATTTTAATAAGACCGTGATGGTAAAGGTGAGGCTCTATGTCATCTAGATTCTTTTGTACAGTTGTGGACATATTTATCAGGCTACTCAACAGGAAATAAGGTAAATTGATGGTTTGATTTTCCAGAAAATTCATTAGTAACCTGATGTGGTACATGGACATGGACCCAAATCTTCCTTCACATGTAATAAACTTCTGAATTATCAATAATAAACTAGTCCACTTTTCCTCTAGAGCATAAACAGGGATTCCACGTTTGAAAATGGTTATATCCATACCAGGGTTACGCAAAATAATCCTCCAGGCCCTCTCATCAAAGTCTTTGTTTTTGAACTGTTGTTCCCCCTCCTATAGGAGCTCCGTTGTTGCTGCAATGGATGCCTCTGTGACTGAAAATTTGAGATCTCCAACCTCAACTTCCACACCGTAAAAGACCTTGCAAATGTCTTTGTGACTTCTTTGTTGTGACCTCTGAATTTCTGGATAAATTGCAGCGACTGTGCCTTCCTTAATATGCTTTTTAACTATGGATAACCCTCCATGAATTTATGCCCATCCAGCTCTGTTTTTACCAGAAGGCCCATTCCTTCCTCCTGCCTTAAAAGTACCTCTGTGAGTGATGGACTGTAAGTGGTGGATTGACTGAGGTGGAACGATTGTGTGAGCGGAAGATGGAGAAGGATTGTGGAGAAAACCAGTAGTTGTAAAACGAAAGAACACAGATCATGTAGTGAAAATGAGTTCACAGAGTGGAGGCTTGTATAAACAGACGAGAACTAACAAACGCAACTTCAATGGGAGAGTATGGAAACAGAGTGAGTCTGGAAGAATTTTGAATTAAAAGGCTACAGAGTGGACGTTAGCACATTCATAAAATGACTGCAAATTTGTGCAGCAAAGAAGATCCATGGTCAAATAGATTACGTCTTCATAATTACCCAGTTCAATAGGTGGAATGCAGACATACAATTAAGTACGAGTTAGATTCGGAGGCCGATCATGAGGCCATTAGAAATTGATGTGGATTTCGTGGTGGAATTATGCAAAGGTCATGGAGGAGTTATGAAAGCTATCAATGTGAATTATTACACATAATGGAGCCGGTGGTTTCACAACTATATAGATTATGTGTTTTAATATGCTATTTGAAATTAATTTTTCTCATACCTTAGAATCTTATCACTTCCATTCGCTGACCTTTGATTGGCTGCTTCTTGTTGGTACTTTAGGTGCTAACATCTTCAAAATATCTTCCTCTTCCATACCTGCATTTAATTTTCATCATTACTTGGCTAACATCTGACTGTCACTATAGGGTAACAGAGTATTGGCTGGAAATCAACAATCAATTGCGGAATCAGTATTTAGCTGCAGAATTAGAATTCGGCTGCGGAAACTAACATAGTGAACATATGACCTGGTGAAGTGAATGGAGATGGTGATGAGCCCCAAAAATGGATAATTATATGGGCTCATTCAGCCTCCTAATTCGACTTAATCCACCATTCTCATTAGTTTATTGCATATTTTTCATTATATTTATGCTAATAGAGTGAATTGGGTTAGTCATTATGCCAACAAGTCTAATGGGTGCTTTGTGCAGTTTTTTGGTCAATTTTGAGACAAAATCAAAAGTTTTAATGAGCACTTGGCAGCTAAATTCCCTGGAAGAACAAGGAAGAGGATTTGTAGGAAGGTGTCCCCTTCATTTATGGGCCCTTACCTCGAATTCTCCACCATCAGCTCGAAGTTCAAGGGCCACCACATCAATTATCACAAGGGCAGCGGAGCAAGGGTTAGTAAAGTTGTTGTTAACTACAAGTTTTGGCAGCCGAGTTCCTAAAGTTTAGGAGGGCTGTTGGAGTCTTCAATTTGTATAAATAAGAGGGCTTGGGGCCTCATTTGGGTTGGCAGAAGTTAGCTAGTTGGTAGTTTGATTTTAGTCATTTTTTAGGCAGTAGGTTAGCTCTGCATTTCAGCACATTTTTAAGCTTTTCCTTGTGGACAGTTTTTGGAATGTAACTATTCTTTTGATCAATAAAGATGAATCTAGCTTTGCACCAACTCTAATATCTCTTAGGAGGCTGTAGCTCTTGGGGTTGAGCCCAACCCAAGTGCCCAGTACCTCCTTTGTTTACTTTTATGTGCTTTTGCTGCATTCTTAGAATAAAATCTGCTATTTAGATTTAAATCTTGTTTTGTTATTTAGGTTGCTTTTGATGATTAAAAAGGCTTTTCATGTTCAGATTGATTTTATAGGTTAATAACAAAGAAGATCTTCATAAAAAGGCTATCAAGCACCTTTGATCTCACCTCTCCCTCAGTAGGACCATGAGCTGGGACCAAGGTGTCCTTACTGCCACCAAAAACATTGTCTTTGCTTCATCATGCAATTATTAGTGTTAGATTCTCATTTGCAGAAGTTGATACCAGTTGTGATTACATGCTTAGATCCATTCTTGTTTGGTTTCCATAGTTTATTTACGTGATTTACTGCCAATAAACTGTAGTGCATCATGCTTATGGTTTCTAGGTCAAATTAGGTTAAAGTAGTTAGATCTTTGGTTTGCATAGCCTTTGTTGATCAGTTTTGGGAAATAACGTGCAGAGTACCTGTGATACCTCCTCATCTATATTTACCCCATCCATGCAACCTTCTTGGTCCTCTAACTCAGATTCTTGCCTCTCATTTGCCACGTTTTCTCACTTTGCCCTAGTTTCTACATTCTTGTGCATCATTACTCCCTCCATCCTTGAACAAATCCAATCGCTCCTTAGCCTCATTCACCAGGTCCTAGACCCCTTAACATCCTTATCCAACCTCCATTTCCACTTTCCCACCATTTTTCCTCCATCAACCCTCCAAAATCCTCCTTTCGGAACATCCTATAGAAATTACAGAACATCCTGTAGAAATTTCAGAACAACCTGTAGAACCCCTGCAAACTTCTTGTAGAAGCTCACGAAAGCAGTTTCTTTAGATTCGATCACTGTGAAACTCTCTGGAAGGGTGCTAGGGACCCCTTAGCCCTCTTCTAACCTTCCCAACCTCCTGCAAGCATTTCCTTTCACCAATCCACCTCTGCATAGTCAAAAACAGTTAAAGCACATGCATAATAATTCTGCCAACTTACTCAAAAACACAAAAAGATGTTTCTTTTCAGATTTCACTTCAGAGATAGCTTAGACACATGCACTTTACCTTTCCAAGAATCAATAGCATCTTTTTCGGTAGCTTTCATCCTTTTTCTTGCATCAGTACGATTAGCTGGTAAAACTAGGGTTTGCTAGGGTTTGCACTTCCTTTCAGCTTTCCAGTTCCTTTTTGCAAGTAGATTAGCCTCATTTGAGTTAGCTTCCATCCATCAGTTAAAAAGCTTCTTCTGAGAGCTCATAGAAGTTGGCTTAAGCTCCTAGTGGACTTGTGCCAGCTGACCAAGTGACAGCCACGACAAGATCTAGTACTTGTGCATACAACACTGTCGCTTCCAAGTTTGTTACGAACTACCGAGTTGATAAATTAAAGAAGGGAGTCCCAGGAGTTGCACCATTATTGCTGCAATACTGGGGCCCACCAGATGGATGGAAATGAATGATGACTGAATGAATGATATATGAAAACTGGACATGAAAGGACTTTTATTGGCGAAATGTGATGGTAAAATGGAATGAAATGAAGTGAAGTGAAATGACATGAAATGGAACAACTATGAATGAAATGAGAGGGATTTCTTTTGGAAAATATAGGGAGCTAGAAGTTTCTGATTTTCGCCTTGTATTTTCTGTATAATACTGCCAATCAGTGATTGGTTTTTAGGCTTATACAAATTATTTATTTTATTTTTAATTTTTTTCATAAGAAACAATGAAAAGAACAAAGACTAGGCCAGTGGAGAAGAAGGATTCTTCTTCACCAGCCTTATTGTAGAATTATCTTGAAGGATTTTGACAAATTCCTCCTTTGAAAGTGGCTTATGATAGATCTTCAATCTGTGACCATTCACAATGAGAGGAGTTTGATACTCATCAATGGTTTTGATTCTTACCGCTCCATTGCTAAAAACTTTGTCAATATCATATGGCCCAAGCCAATGAGTCTGGAATTTACCTTTGAAATCTTTGAACTTGGAATCAAATAGCAATGCCCAATCTCCTTATTGAAAATTTTTCTCCTTGATGTATTTCTCATGCCACTTAGCTCTTTGATATTGAACTAGATCATTTCTTAGGATTGCTTCTTGTCTGATCTCATCTAGTTAATTCAACTGCTCCATTCTATGCTTTTGAGCTTCTGATAGATCCATTCCCCATTGAACTGCCATCTTGAAGGTCCTAACTTGGAACTCAATGGGGAGCATAACTTTTTCCCATAAACAAGTTCATAGGGAGAATGTCTTGTTGTGTTCCTCCATGTAGTTCTATAAGCCCATAAGGCTTCAGGAAGCCTTTCTGCCCAATCTCTTATGTGTAGATGAACAATCTTGGTAATGATGCCTTCGATAACTTTGTTTGTGGACTCTACTTGACCATTTTCTTGCGGATGGTAAGGAGTAGATTTTATGTGCTTGACCTTGTACTCTTCCATCAGCTTCTCCACTAGTTTGGATGTGAATTGACCTCCCTGATCTGTCACAATTTCTCTTGGAACACCAAAGCGAGTAAAAATATCCTCATAAAGAAAACTAACAACTAAATGCTCAGTAGCAGAAAATAATGCTTTGGCTTCTACCCATTTAGTGACATAATCAATACATACGAATATATACTTTTTCTGTTTAGATAGTGGATTAACAGGTCCAATAAAGTCTAAAGCCCATTTTTCAAAGGGTTCGATGAGTACCTATGGTTGTAATGGCATCTCATTTGATACGGTAGGTTTCCCTACTCTTTGATAGCTGTCACATCTTTTGACATATTGTTTTGCATCTTTGAAGAGGGAAGACCAATAATATTCTAAAGAAAGGATTTTATAGGCTGTCCTTTTGTCAGCAAAGTGTTCGCCACATGGTTCATCATGACATGCTTTAAGAATATCAGGCATTTCATCTTCCCTGACACATCTTCTGATCACAATATCTGGCCCTGTTTTAAACAATTCGTTAAAAATCCATGAATATTTTGAACTCTCTTGAATAATCTTTCTTCTTTCACTAGGAAATAAATGTAGAGGTAGTTTCCTTGTAACCAAATAGTTAGCTATATCTTCATACCAAGGAGTCTTAGTAGTTACTGCAAATAAATATTCATCAAGAAACTTGTCCTCTACAAGAGAATCTTCTTTAGTATTTTGAATCCTAGACAAGAAATCAACTATTGTGTTTTGTTTCCCTGGTCTATCTAACACGGTAATATTGAATTCATGTAAAAGTAGGAGCCACCTTGTAACTCTGCCATTAGTAATGGGTTTGTTCATTAGATATATAATTGCAGAATGATCAGTATGAATAAATGTTTCATAGCCTGTTATATAATCTCTGAACTTATTGATTGTGTGAACAACAACTAAGAACTCTTTTTCAGTCACAATATAATTCAACTCGGTGGGAGTTAAATTTTTACTGGTATAGTAAATGGCATAAGGAACTAAATCTTTTTGTCCCAACACAACCCCTAGAGCTATATCTGAAGCATCTGTAGAAATATGGAAAGGAAGTTTCCAATTTGGTCCTCTCAAGATAGGCACTTTAGATATTCTTGTTTTCAAAGCTTCAAATGTTGATTGGCGATCATGACCCCATCTAAATTCACAGTCTTTTGTAAGTAGTTTGAAGAGTGGAGATGCTATTTTGTTGAAGTTTTCTATAAATCTTCCATAATAATCAGTAAATCCCAGAAAAATTCTAACATCTTTTTGACAATTTGGAATAGGTAACTTGGAGATGACTTCAACTTTTGATCTATCAACTTTAATCCCATCCCCTGAAATATGATGTCCTAAAACAATACCTTCAGTAAGCATCATAAAGCATTTTCATGGCTTAATGAAAGGCTTGTTTCTTTACATCTTATAAGGACCTTTTCCAAATTTTCTAATGCCTCTTCAAATGAATTACCATAAACTGTAAAATCATCCATATATACCTCTACACGATCATGGATTAGATCAGAAAAAATTCCTAGTACTGCTCTTTGGAATGTTTCAGGTGCATTACATAACCCAAAAGGAAGCACTCGATAAGCAAAAGTTCCCCATGGATAAGTAAATGTGGTCTTATCTTGATCCTCAGGTGCTACCTGAATTTGATTATAACCACTAAAACCATCCAGACATGAAAAGTACTTTTTGCCTGCTAATGTATCTAATACTTGATTGATAAAAGGAAAAGGAAAATGATCCTTCAAAGTTGCTTTATTCAGTTCCCTGTAATCAATGCATACCCTCCATTTACCATTCCTTTTGGGTACTATAACCAAGGGAGAAACCCATCGGCTATCTGAAATTAGGTAAATGAAGTTTACATTGAGTAGTTTTTGGAGCTCTTCTTTCACAATCTCCCTAAGATTTGGATTCATCCTTCTCTGAGGTTGTTTGATTGGTCTAATATTTTCCTTGATATAGATATGATGGATGCAAGTCTTAGGGTCAATACCTTTCATCTCAGTCTACTCCCATGCAAATGCAACAGAGTGTTTTTGCAAGATTCTGGTCATCTCTTCCTATTGTGACTTTTCCAAATTTTTGTTGATATTTAATGTTTTACCTAGAAAATTTTCAATGGTAGAACTACCAAAATCTTCCATAGAGTAAAGAGACATTTGCCTTGATGACAAATATTCAATATCAAAATCTAATTGAAACTGTGTGTGGTCATATTCTGAAGATGTTTCAAAATTTTCTAATGTGTTTAAAATTTGACTATCTTCACTAACTTCAGAGATAGTAAAAACATGTTGTATAATATCTTCATCATTGACGCATTCATTGTCTCCTAATTTTGTAATTGCTTTTGCTGGAGGACACAAATTGAATTTCTTTGTTGAACTACCATAAGAAATGTACATATCCCCAGATCTACAACTAATGAAAGCATCAGCTATGGCTAGCCAAGGTCTTCCTAAGATGAGTGGGTGCCCTCCTAGACTACTCTTCAAAGTCAAAATCATGAAATCTATTGAATATTCCCAAGAATCTAAGGAGACCAAAATATCTTTTAATACACCATCTAGTTTGATTATTGATCTATCTGCAAGTTGCAGTAAGGTGGTTGTAAAAAGAAGATTATGAAGTTTAAGTTGTTCCATAGTCTGTCTACTCCTAATGTTTATAGCAGCCCCTAAGTCAATCAAAGTATTTGGAATTCCTATCCCATTTATGTGTGTCTTGACAATTGGACTACTTGGATCCACATATTTCTGCATGGTAATATTTCCCATCATGATATCTGCAATTTTCCCTACCAGGTGGATTCTTTTTGTATCTCTTGGTTTCTTACCTGGTCTTTCGAAACTCAACTCCTTTATTGTTTTTGCTAGAACAGGAATCTCTCTAATGGCTTGTAGCAAGGGAATCTTGATACAGACATTCTTTAATTCATCTAAGAAATCATAGTCAGGCAACAAGATTTGTTTTTCCACCCCTTTGTCAATCTATAATCTTTTAGGGAAGGGAGGTGTGGATGAAGATGCAGGTTGCTCAACTATAGGAGTTGTGGGGGTTGACTCTTTTTATTTTTCTTTTTGAATGATTGGGTTTTGAAGAGATGCTTCCTCAGAACCTTTATTGAATTTAAGAGAATCCTCCTCATAGGCATCTTACTCTTGAACATCTATAGAAGGTTTTTCTAAAACTCTACCAGATTTGAGTTGAACATCATTAAGAGGAGCAATCATATAGGTAGGAAATTGTTGTCCTTCTACCATGTAAGCATTCTAAGGATTTTTGTTGTTGGGATTTGGTAATGGTTGGGCTGGTAGTTGATTTGGCTTTTGTTGAAATGGAAGCAAGAGCTGAGAATTTGGATTTTGTTGAGAAGGTTGTTGTTGTGGAAATGGCAATGAAACTTGTGGGTTTTGATTTGGAAGTTGTGGATTTTGTTGTTGATTTTTAAAAGATGGAGGATATTGATAAAATTGAGAAAATCTCCCATAAGGGTTTTGTACCCCTTGTGCCCATAATTGATACAAATTTTGAGGTTGGGGCCAAGGTTGTTGCCAAGAATTCCAATTTGGTGGGAGATGAAAATTCATAGAATTGTTAAATCCTTGATTTTGTTGCCCTTGCCAAGGTCTTCTTGAAACAAAACAAAGGGATTCTATTGAATTTGGATC
>APFE030971798.1:135197-147295 GCA_000404065.3 Pinus taeda | reverse complement strand
CCTTCGAGCCTCATTGTAACACAGTTCAGAGGCATGTAGCCACACATCTCTTCTCAGAGATAAGCTACCATCACCCTAGCTAGTTTATTTCCATTTCTGGTTGTAAGCATATTTCAGTATTTTCCATTAATGAAATGAAATATTACTTCCGCTGCATCTTTGTGTATATGGTTATCTCTATAATTTGTTGTGTTCCTGTTTAAGTCTGGATCAGTCCAACTGATATGCTACTTCTTGAAAGACCGCTTTATTGGTCACATACCGTGGCATGAGGTGAGGGGAGATCTGACATCCAAAACCCCTGATGTATGTGCCCTTAGGCTCTACAAACCAATCTGCGATATCATGTAGTGACTCCTTCACTTGATTATTCATGCAAGGAGTATTTATCTCATATATCATATGGAATATGATTGCAAAGAAGTGTTATACTAACCTATCGTATGCGCCTCTGAAGCTTGATTCAGACAACACTTTGCAGTGGAAGTAGACTGGAAACTTATTATGCGAGGTCAAGTTCCAATACATTCCTGGGAATGCATATAGCGCACAGATTCCCTCTAACATAAATGCAAACATATAGAATTTTGATGCTTGTTTTGCTCTCAAAGATGCTTGCCTACCCCACATGGCATTGCAACTCAAAAGACTATATCTGCCAAGTTGAAGATCTTACCACGAGTAACCACCATGTTGAGCATATACATCCAATTTTCCTCGAACCCCTCAGCGTTCTTTCGCCCATGCAACTAACAAAACTTAGCAATATATATTGCTATACATCCATGGGAATCTTGGTTGGATAAACTGCAGATGGGTGGTGACAAAACTTAGAAGCCTCTCAACACCAATGTTTCATGATGTCACTTGTGTCTAGATCAGCCCATCTAGTATAATAGTTGTTATTGACATATTTTGTGGGCCGAAGCATCTTGTAGTAAGCTTTCACGTCTTCTCCATAATAGGTGGTGAGTTGACCACCACTTTTGCTATGAAGCACGAGATGAGAATCATCCATGTGTGTGAGAATCCACTCAATCACTTATGCACAAGGGATGACTGGGAATATGCATGGGATTCTATGTATCCTAGACCTCTTGATATTGATGTATACTTCCAGATCCTCCAAGTTTACTGTGAACTGTTTTTTCATGAATGTGTATTTTATGTCCTTACATGTGACCTCATTAGACTTATCTATGAAGCATTGTGTATCTGCATAAATGGGAATGGTAGGCTTTGTAACTTGTACTACCTCCTCAGTGCTTACCTCTGAAGCTTCTTTGGAGGCCACTTTACATGTAGCAAGAGGCATGGTTACAATAGATGATGAAAGAGTAACAACAATTGTAGCTCAAACACCTATTTGTGGAAGAACACTCAAGGTGACAATGATTATCTTTATGAAATATCCTATCTATTACAAGCAACAACTTAGCAAATCAGATTCAAAGAGCCATCAAACGTAACTGAGAATGAAAACCTATCAATGACGACACATAGCTACTTTCATGGGTAAGAAATATGCATGTAAATAAGGAGGGTGCACTTTCGAAGCACGAAGGAAGTTCAATGGCCATTCGAGGCTTTGAAGTGCGCTCATGCGCTCAAGCATGGGAGAGAAAACATCAAGGGAAAAGGGCACATTGTCAAAGTATGAAGGAGAAACATTCAAGCCTTCAAGGTGCACTCATGTGCTCAATGAGATTGAGAGGGTGGAAGGGCACACTCCAAAGAGACGAAGGAATGAAGCTTCGGGCCTTCAAGGTCCGCTCATGCGCTTAAGGGCAAGGGGGGCACACTGGCACATGTTGAAGGGACGAATGGAAAACATTCAGGCCTTCGAGGTGTGCTAATACGCTCTAGGAGGGCGTAGTTCTTCGTGACAAAGGAGTGAAATCAAGAGGAAAACTTGTATTTTCTGGGTGCAGTTTTCTGAGTTAGTCGGGGCTTCAACCTATAGAAGTGCACTTTGTCACAGAATGGCTCAAGGACAAGTCCAACAACAAGATTGCATGATAGAAAGGTGGAGAGGAAATGTCTACTAGTTTTTATGGGTGTTGTTGCAATCATGATTAGAATATGAAGAGTTAATGAATATGTAGAGTCACAACATGAGACAACAGATCAACACTTGTAGAGGCAAGAATGAACATAAAGGTCAGTAAATAAATTGAAAGCATAAGAAATGATAGTAAGGAAAGCAAGATTGACAACAAAATCATGAAAGGAAACCAATATATTTGACATACAAAACTTACTTGGATTCTAGATCGACGAAGAGTTTCCTGATCCAAAGATGTGCACCCAACCCAGATGCGAATGATTATGAGAATAAATGATTAATTGGGTTAATTTAAAATATATTACATGCAAATTTGTCTCCATGCTCACCACTTATTGACGAGTGACTGAGTTAGTTGAGAGAAGAGAAGTGGGCTCTTATTTTTTAGGACTACACCCACATGCATCAAGGAAGCTCATGCATGCATTCTAGAAGGGCACATGTCTTCCCGCTAAAGGAATGTACTAAAGGAGGGGACACTTACTAAGCATGAAGAAGTGCGCTCAAGGAGGGTGCGTTTCTTCAACCTCAAGGATTGCACTCAAGGAGGGTGCACTTCATCAGCCTGAAGGACTATGCTAAACACAAGAGAAAATCTTCATCATCTTGAAGTGTGTTTTTGCATTAAAGGGTGTTTTTTCTTGCTTTTGTGAGCTTTTGTGTGCTTTTCCTGTGTGTGCATGGTAAAAATGTAGCTTCTAAGTCAAGAAAAGTTATGAGTTCACCTAACCATGGGCTAGATAACAAAAGCGCTTCTAAATGTTAGGTGAAGACACTTAGGAAACATTGACTTAGGAGGATGAAACACTTAGAGAAAACATACAAATAACGAATCAAACAACATTATGACACTAAGGGGATTGAAACAACAATTCACATAGGCTCCAAAATCAACTCAGGCAAAAATTTTGGAAGATCATTGTTGCAGTCACAACAAATACTTTAATAAGTCCTTGAAAGAAAATTTGGCAAGAACCAAACAACATAATTCAAAAATAATTTCATTTGGCATATAAAAAAATTAGTGCTGCACCAAATAACGTTTTAACGCACAAATGCTTCATACTATAATGAATGCAACATGCGTGTATGGATGAAGTTCACAAAATAGTGCCCTCCATTTAAACCTACTAAAAGCAAAACCTATGTAAAATCTTCATTGAGGAAGTCTGCATTTCTATTTTGTCAATAAAATAATTTATTTTAACAATGCATTTCATTTTACGTATTTCCACTTGTGTGCTTTTTCTATAAAGTGCACTGAAAAAAGAATGTTAAAAAAAATGTACTCACTTTTATCATCAATGCATAAAAATATCCATCAAAAAAATTAGTGGGAAGCTCTTTTTTTTTTTAAATGTGTGTATAAAAGAAAACCTACTCCTTATTTTATTCTTTTTCTAAAATTTAGAAGGGGGAATTCTGCCAAACTTGTTTACCAACAAAAGCTTTGAAGGGGTCACAATTTTTTGAAAAGTCAAATTTGTAAAAGCTCTTCATAGATTATATACAAATTTGTAGAGGACAAATCTCAGGTATATCACTTCATCAGTTGATCATTTCAAACAATTTGATTCAAGAAATTTTCATTTTTCTAAGTATGCATTTATAAAATAAAACCTTAATCCTTATGTTATTCATTTATCAAAATTTACAAGGAAGATTTTTGGAAAGTTTACCAGCAAATATTGCTTCATGTATGTGACTTTAGTACATTCCCTTGGAAGCCCTAATTTTATTGTTTCTCTTAGTATCCCTCTCTATTTCACAAGAAAGTTTTTTTCCTTTCAAGTAATAGATATTTACAAGGTTTCTTTCCTTTTGTGGTTATTTGTTGGACATTCATGTAATTATTTATCTAATATTTATTTGTACATGGAGTGTTTGGTTTACATCACAATCAGACCACTTATTGTGTTGGATCTCAAACTTTATCACCGCTGGTTTTAGTTAAAAAATAATGTTTTCTTAATTATCAATGCTCTTGGAAAAATAATAGTACACATGTGCATTTTGTATGGCTAATGACATTGATAACTGTTGAAAATGTTGAAAATGTTATGATTTTAAATTTATTCACAGTTCCTCTATGTGGAAAAACAATAATGAACCAATGACACATGTTTTATTTTAAAAAACACCAACTAAATATAACAATGTCTTAGCAAAATGTTTTTAAATTTCCAACAACAAAGTTGCATATACTAGTGCATAATTATTTACAAGGCACACAATTATCCTTTCTTGTAAAACAATATTTCATAGTTTCTATCTTATGATTCCTTATTTTTTAATAGAAGATGGTCAATAGGAGTTCAAAGAAAATAACTTATTGCAGTGAATGCAATGCCATCTCATCCTAACAAGAGAACACAACAAATTCCTTAAATTTAATTAAAATTTTAGTATATTGGGATTATCTATAAGCTCAAATTAATTATGTGTTTTGATTAATATGTGTCGTGCAGAGCAAAAAATTAACAAAACTCAATACGAGTATTCATAATCTAGAAGAAAATAACATATTGCGGTGAATTCAATGTTAGCTCATCCTAACAAGAGAACACAAAGAATTCCTTAAAAAAAATTTAAAAATTTAGTATATCGGGATTATCTATAAGTTCAAATTAATTATGTGTTTTGGTTAATATGTGTCCTGCAGAGCAAAAAATTAAAGAAACTTGATAAGATTATTCGTAATCTATTTCGAAACAGAGTAAAAGCTTTGTGAAATGTTGTGAAGAGAGCAATTACCAGGAGGAGGAGGATAAGAAGGTGATGAAAATAAAGTATTTTCACTTTTTTACTAAAAATGAATTTCTTAACATTAATTTCTAACATATTTTAAACCATTGATTTCACATTTTTTTTTTAGGGAATGTCAACAATGGAATGTCGTTCTAAAAAAATAAAAATTAGAAAGGATGCAAATGATGATGAGTTGGTCCTTAGTTCATCCAGAGTGGTGTCAAAAGTTAACAAGAGGGAAAACACGTTTTTATAAAACCATGAGGAATATAATGGAAAGAACATATTGAAATAGTTTCCTTTTACAATACAAAAATCAATCCAATGACTCCATTATATTTAAACTACAAGAAGCGTTTTTGTAACAATGATGAGTGCAAGTCTAGCAATAGCAAAAGCTTAAAATAACAAAATTGCATCATTTAAAAGGTATGACTATTGAACATGCTTTTATATAATATGTCCCTTTTTTTTTTCTTTTTCTTTTTCTTTACGAAGATTAGGTAATTTCAAAGGAAAACTGAGGGGAACAAAAATACATGCAGCTAAGGATGTCCAAAAAAGTGTGCAATGAGATGGTAAAATAAATTAATGTAATTGCATCATAGGAGGAGCCATCCCAACAATAATGTGCATCAAAAGTATGTAATCACTAACATATTAATTTATGCGCATTGAATTTAATTATTGCATAAAATGTTAATTTTCAATTGTTTTGTTGTAGAAAATAAAAGAAAATGGAAACCTTGGGTTGATGTTATTTATCAGAAATACATCTCTCCCCTCCAATTACATGACTAGATTAGGTTCCCTGCATGGGACAGGATTAACATATCAACATTTTGGCGGGCGGTCCTCAATGCATTGGCTTATCTCAGGGATGGACTAACTTGGAAGATTGGCAACGACAGATTAGTCTGTATAGGAATGGACCCGTGGATAGGATGTGGGAATGATCATCTACTGCCACAAGAGCTGATACATTATCTCTTAGATGTTGGCTACACCAATTTGGCACAAATCACATATTTTGAGCACACTGATATATTCAGGTAGGCATGGAAAGATATTGACACATTGGGCATCCCCCCACACTAGCAGGAAAATTGGAGGTTCTATATAAATGCATTGAAGGAATCACATGTTAGGGTATCTGACGGGGATGATGATCTAAATTGGTCCTTCTCACCAAATGGGAAATACTCCCCAAATTTGGATACCTCTATATCATTGCAGATCACAAACCTTTCGTTATGGACTGGTGGTGGTCTGTACCATGGAAACTGAAGGTTTCTTTCTGGGAAAAGCTATTTATGTGATGCATCCTTCGGAATAAGATTCCTACTGCAGACAATCTACAAAAATGTACCTTCCATGGACCATCGTGGTACGTACTGTGCAAACGGGAAATGGAAACCTATGATCACCTATTCCTAAATTTCCCTACCACCACCTCCATCTGGATAGAGGTCATTGCACAACTACAGATTCAGAACTATTGGCAAGGTCCGAAGATTCGAGTGGCATGGCACCGATGGTGGACAAATGTAAACATACACAAGTGTCTGAACTTATCTGTAATGGTCAGTTCGCGCATCTGGCTACAGAGGAATAAGATTATTTTCACAGCTGTTGCCCCACGATGGGAACATGCCATTGCTCACCTCATCACAACATATCACTGCTTACCAGAGGAGACCTGTGAACAACCTATTCGCAACGTCTCTGCAGAAAAAATAGATTATGATACTCCATGGGCTTATTTTGATGGCTTGGTGCAACAACATGGTTGTGGAGGAGGCATACTCCTCCATATCACACACTCCCACTTCTATAAGATTCATATGGGTTTGGGAGGAGGGACAAATAACTTTGCAGAACTTATATCCCTTCATCATTTATTATACTTTTCCCTTGTTAAAGGATGTAGCCAATTGCAGATATTTGGTGACTCACAAATCATAATTAAATGATTTAATCAACAATCTGTTTGTCACACACACACACTCCGTCGCATATTGGATGATGCATTGAGATTGAGAACACACCCTAACACTATTTCTTGTCATCACATAGACAGGGAGTGCATCGAAGTTTCTGACCAGCTATCCAAAGAAACCTTGCACTAGCTAAGGGGGGTCTGGTTGATCAGAGAAAATCAAGACCTGGACACTTACAGCTACTATCATAGACCATTCATGGATGAGCATATACTTATGTCTATATATTATTGAACTTTTCATATGTAAATATTCACAGTTTCCTCCCTTAGATGGGATTGACATATTTTTGAGACATAACAGTACAGATAGTGGCCTAGATCATTGATATTACATATGTTATTAGCATCTTCAACATGTAATTTTCTAATTTAATGAAAATTATGATTTTTCCATGGGAAAAAAAAAATGGAAACCATTTAACAAGTAAGACAAAACAACAAGTAGATAAGGCATTGAGGGAGTAGAGGGCTCAATGGATAGGAAACCCTAGCTGCCTTGCCCTCTGGTTTGTGTTGTCAAATCTTACCAATCATTTCATGACGTTGGGAATCACTCTTTTCCCATCCTCTGGTGCATTTTTTTCGTGGCTCATTTTTAGGGGTTCGTGGTAGGTCTATTGTCACAGGTGCTAGGGTTTTCTCCACTATCATCACTGCCTTCTCTGTTGGTTCTCTCGTAAGCCTTTGTTGTGTGCTTGGGTGATGGTTTTTCAATGTGGCTTCTATGCTCCACCTGTTGCGATCTTTGTTGTCTCCTCACTCTCTTTTGCAGGTTTCACCGTCACCGTTGGTTGCGGTTTGTTGTAGCTATGTCAGGGTGTTTCCTTCGGATTCATGAGTAGTTGCTTCCTACCACTTCTTTCCTTTTTCTACTACCATGCTCTTGTGCGCTTGTCATTTTCGATTTGGTTATGCACACATTTCACTGTTTGTCATGGGGGGTTTTCAACCCATGTATTTTTTAGATAAACCCTTGGGTTTTGTTTGTGGGACCTATTTGTAAATCATTGGACTATTTCTTGTCTAGCTTGTGTTTGTTTGGAGCTGTTTTGGGCTCAGGAATTTGTGGTTTGTAGGATTTTTGTATGGACCCCTCGGTTCAACTTTGTTATTTTGTAGTTTCTTTGTTGGGGGAATTGATTTATTACATGCCTGGTGATTGGATATTTTCAATGTCATGTGGTGTATATCTTGAATGCATTTAACATATACATAATGTAATTTTGTCGTTATAAAAAAAATAGAAGAAGAAGAAGAAGACAACATAACAAGGAAGAAAAGTGTTGATCGAAAATATTGTGAATACTTATGTTTTTGGACCTTACTTAAAATTTCATATTTGTTGTGATTGTTATATTTAAATAATTAATTTACACTCGTCCATGGATGTGATCTCCTAATATGTGTTAACATACAAAGAATAGTGAATTGAAGAATTGATCAACATTAGTTAAGTATGGGTTATGAGTATATGTTGAAGTATCAAGGGTTAATTGTACAATTTGTAAGTAGCTATGTTGTGTAACTTCCCTTGTTTTATAATTAATTGAAAATGTACAAGAAACCTTTCTATTAATTTTATATATGCTTTGTCATGACATATTAAACATGCAAGAAACAAACTATGGAGTGGAATTGCTAAAAAAAAAGTTGAAAGAAGGCAAAAAGTACGACTTCGAAAAAATATGTGTTATTCATGTAACACTCATTGCTTTGGTGTGCTTTTAGATTTAAGAAATCATGTAGATTTTAGTATATAAATGTAGATATATGCTTTACACTTTATTTCTTTGTTTCTAGATGGAAGAGAAAGAGATGGAACATCAAGCACAAGTTGATCAACAAAACACTAGGCTAAACATCACAAGTACAATATTTTCTACTAGTGATGAAGAAATGAGGAGCACATGTAACTCGAGTGTCAACAAGAATTGACCGAGACTTGATGAATGACAAACAATATAATTGAATGTTATTGCAAGTTGTATGTTTTGGAATAGTTGTTTGTGAAAATCAAGGATTTTGTTTAATGTACTCAACATATAGACCCAATTGTGTTAGGACATCTTACCAATAAGAATAGCAATCACATATTGACATTTTGTTTAATGTATTGGACATATTGTCCCAATTTGATCAAGATAGGTTACCAAATATACAATTATATATTTGTTGCATTTTTATTATTGTGTATCTTTATGATGTTCCATTTTGTTTGATAATTGGCCTCTTATAGTATTTAATAAAATTGGTTTCCAATTATATTGCATTGTCCACTGTTTGTAAAATATTGTGTTGCAAATTAATTAATATATGGGATGATTTACATTGCTACAATCAACAAAAGTACAATCTACATGATAGATAATGCGTCAATACATAAATTACATCAAAATGCAATAACTAAAATATAAAAATAAAAATTATTATAAAATAATTAATTATTAGATAATTAATTGAAATTTTGTTAAAAGTAAATTAAAATATATACATATCAATGCATAGTATTCTTTTCAACTCATTGAATGTTACTTGCCATAAAAATAAACAATTGTGCACTTTTATGATCAACGCACCTCGATGTCTCTAAATTATATTACAACATCAGTGCTACAATCATGAAAAGCATTGTAACTTTAAACAACATCACATTGTGCATATGTATGGTACATATTGATGTTTTTTCATAAACAAATCATATTGATGCTTTATAATTTTCCTACACATTGATGTCTAAAATAAATTAATGGTATTGGTGCTCTATAATTGTCTATGCACTGGTGCTCTAATTACAATAGACATGATGGTGCTTTAAATAAACCATAAGCACCAACATTTTGATACTATAACAATGCATCGATGTATGAATGCATCGATGCTTCATACATGCAACAATATTTAAAACAAAAATAATAAAAATCGGTGCATAAAAACTATATAATCATTGGTGTGATATAGGATGAGAAATAATGGCAATCATTGGTGTGATATAGGATGAGAAATAATGGCCTAGTGCATAATACTATTAAGAGCACTAGTATTGTTGGTTACCAAATGATGGATCCAATGCATAGTACTTGAACCCATACTTGTGTATTTAGTGCTAATTATAAATGCACTAGGGTTCACAGTTTGTAGACACACCAGTGTGGACATTTTCTAGATCCACTAGCGTGTGTTAACAAAGAGTGGGCCACTAAAGGAACCTATGCCTACCCAAAAAAATAGTTATAACGAACATTTGTTTAAAGTTCCACTAAAACCTCCACATCAAATAGTGGAGGTTGTACTATATTTTTTTTTTTTTTAATTTTGAAAACTTTTTTAACATTGAAGGTTTCACTACAATGTGTTTTCTTTGTAGTGAAACGCTTATCAAATAAGGAAAGAGTTCAAGCCTTCCCATTATCAAGATCAACAAAGGCAATTAGCAGAAAGAAAGGTGAACTTAACAGAGTTGGAAAGAAGAAAGCTAAGGGAGCCTATTCAATGTTGGGGTGTGTAGAAGAACATTTGCTGAAAAATTGTCCATGTAGCAAAGGTAGTGTTAAGAATGTTTGTAACATTTAATAGGCTACAACTACTGAGAACATAGTATTTTAAAGGAACTTTCCAAGGATCTATGTTGCACTAGAAGACCACCAATTAGATCACTACTTAACCATAGTTGAAGTTGAAGGTACCATTGTTAATCAATATGTTCCCTTTTTAATTGATCCTTGATCTAGTTATAGATATGTTACTCCTAAGATTGTTGAAGCTATTGAAAAATCTGTAGCTAGGTTTGATCTTCATAAATATGAAATGCACTTTTGAGCCTTGAATATTGTAAAATGAAATAAAAATTCATTATTTTTATTTTTGAAGCATGGGTTTCATGCTCAAGGTATTTTATTTTAGAGGTCAAGCACTCATTGAGTGCTTCTAGGTTTTATCCTGAGTCAAGAAGTCAAAAGAGTCATTGTCATATGATGAAGACCCCATCATACATATTTTAACTTGTAAAAAGAATTATTTTTGTATTTAAAAGTGTTAAAATACCCCCCAAGGCCAATTCGCCTTCTAGCTAAGAAGACGGCCTAATTTTGAGGTACTTTGTCCACCTTGAAATTCTATAGATAGGAGGGAACTCGACCTCCTATGGACAAAATTCATTCTCTCATCAAGCAAGCAAAGGAGAAGAAGAAATAGGTTGGCGAAGGAAGAAAAAGGACAAAGATCAATTGATTGGGTAATTTCTCTCTCTCTTCACACATGCAAAGGAAGGAGACTAGAGTTTATGTTGTTGGGTTAGGGTTTTGTTGTTACCTATTACTGTGAACTCTTGGATCTACGTATTACCATCAATCACGGGTCTCAAGAAGTCTTGGAAGCCCGAAATAAGCTCACGTGTGTGGAAGTAGTTGTTGCTGGGAGGGCTGAAAATTTCAGACCTGCAGTAGAGCTTGAAATTTTGTAGTTGGCGATCAAAGTTGTGATGTTAGAAGAGATTTGACTGGGTTTGACTTGAACAAAGGAAGCACATCGTCAAGAAGGTCAGACTTAGTCTTGGAAGGGTATTGGTCTTGTTCTATGGATCTTGGAATTTGTTAATTGAAGGATCTATAAGAAGAGAAGAGATTTGTTGGTTTTCCTCTCAAGTGGAGAGGTTTTGGCCCTGGCTTACAGCTTATATCTTGTGTTCTTGTGTATTGTTGATCTTATTGCTTTGGTAGTTGTTTGATGTTAAGAACAACATAATATTAAGAGAATAACTTAATAAGTAAGAAAAAATAAAAAGACATCATAAGCAGTTATCAAGTATAAGAGAAATCATTCTAACTATTGCCCTATAAATTTCTCAACATGGTATCAAAGCTAAGGTTGGCTAATGGCATGATGAAGATCACTACTCCCTTGAAGAAATTTCTAAAGAAGTGTTTGATGGTAGCAAGTGTAGGAATTTACAGGGTAAGTTCCTCAGACAAAACACCAAAAGGACACCGCTCACAAAAAGATCACAGATCAATACACCAGTATTTTGACATGGTTAAAACCCTCAGAGAGGGAAACAGTCCACGACCTGCGCCAACGTGGCTACTACAGGCAATTTATTAATAAAAGAATGAAAATTTACATAAGCTTCTCTCATGCACGGTGAACCTACAAATGACCCTCCATGCGCTTTAAATAGAATTCATGGACCAATCGGGTGTCAAGCCACGGATCAAGTGTCGGTAATACCGAGGAGAGAATGAACCTCGGATCACTACATATCGTAACCGTCGAATTGTAAGTTACAAA
>APFE030971798.1:109798-135177 GCA_000404065.3 Pinus taeda | reverse complement strand
GATCCGGTAAAAAAAAATAGCTAAATAAACCGAAACCGAAATAAATAGAGAGAAAATAACAGTAAACTGCAAATAAACTCTGTATACCTCCAGATCTAAAAAATGACGCAGCTAGGGCTACCGGAAACCTTTTCGCGTGAAACGAAATGGGTTCCTCACTGGAACAGATGCTCCCAACACAACAAAGCAGTCCTCTTGGCCCAACAGCAGTCAGAAACAACAGATCTAGGAGATGGCAGTCGCATGCAGTTCTACCGGCTTCAGATTTGGATCAACAATGGACGCGGCCCTCAAATAGCTCTGATACCATGTAGGAATTTACAGGGTAAGTTCCTCAGACAGAACACCAAAAGGACACCGCTCACAAACAGATCACAGATCAATACACCAGTATTTTGACGTGGTTAAAACCCTCAGAGAGGGAAACAGTCCACGGCCTGCGCCAACGTGGCTACTACAGGCAATTTATTAATAAAAGAATGAAAATTTACATAAACTTCTCTCATGCACGGTGAACCTACAAATGACCCTCCATGCGCTTTAAATAGAATTCATGGACCAATCAGGTGTCAAGCCACGGATCAAGTGTCGGTAATACCGACGAGAGAATGAACCATCGGATCACTACATATCATGACCGTCGGATTGTAAGTTACAAATGTACATAGTAAAGAAACACACTTTACCTAACTCTATACTAGACCAAGTTATACTTAACTATTCCTACGTGTCAGAATATCCTAACAGCAAGTCATCTGAAGAAGGGCATCAAAGCATTATGGAATCTCCTATTTTTCAAAAATGATATGACCAAGACATCTGCAAAGGATGAAAGACTATTCTCAGCTCTTATTGGCACATTTGAATATAAGAACATTTGGGTAATCAATAGTGGAGCATCAAGACATATGACTGGTGAGCACAAGCAACTAAAGACCTTATCAAGAGGGAAATCTTCTTACTCTGTTGAGTTTGGTGACAAGAAGAGTTATCATGTAAGAGGAATTGGATCAACCTCAATGGAGCTAGAGAATGGAGGAAGTATTCATCTCAACAACATCCTATTTGTTCCAGGTTTGCAAAAGAATCTACTTTCTGTTTCATGTCTAAAAGATAAGGGATATAGAGTTGCTTTTATAGATGGAAAGGTTGTAGTATGGGATAAAAACTCTAGCATCGAAAATGCAAAGATGATTGCAATTTGAGAAGGAAGACTCTACAGATTGCTAACTCCTCTCTCTCAAGATTTGGCTCACATTGAAGTAAGACCACATGAACTTTGCAATAGAAGGTTTGGTCACCTTCACTACAAAATCTTACCAACTCTAAATTCAATGGTGAATGGCATCCCTGAACTCAAGGAGGATCGTGAAGGAGTATGCAAGGGATGTGCATTAGGCAAAAATGTCAAGAGACCATTTGGAAATAGTACTTCAAGGTCAAAAAAGATTATGGATCTCATTCATTCCAATGTTTGTGATCTTATATCTACAAATTCTCTTGGAAATCATCTATATTATGTGACGTTCAATTATGACCATTCAAGAAAAACTTGGGTTTATTTGCTGAAATCCAAGGATAAAGTATTCATCAAATTTCAATAATTCAAATGTGAAGTGGAGAACCTTACAAAAATAAGAATAAAGATTCTAAGGTTCGATAATGGAGGAGAATATACTTCAAAGGAAATCATAACTTTTTGTAAGGATTCTAAAATTAAGAGGGAGTTGATAGTCCCATACGATCCTGAACAAAATGGAGTTGCAGAAAGAAAGAATCGATCTATTGGAGAAAGTGTAAGAGCCATGTTACATGATCAAGATTTGGCAAAAATTATGTGAGGTGAAGCTACAAAGATTGTTGTATATATTCAAAATTGAAGTCCTCACAAATCATTAAACAACATGACTCTTGAACAAGCATTCACTGGGAAGAAACCAAGCTTGGACCATCTCTAAATATTTGGTTGTCTTGTCTATATTCACATATTGAAGGACAAGAGAAAGAATTTGGATCCTAGAAGCATGAAGGGAACATTTTTTTGCTATAGTAATACTTCAAAGGCATATAGAATCTATATAAAGGAAGGACACCAAATAGAAGTTAGTCAAGATGTGATATTTTATGGAAGTATTGCATTTAAGAATTCAAAATATCTCTTGATGGACTCTGATGACAAAGAAATTCCTATATTTGAAAAGGAAGGTACCAGGAAGGAAGAAGATTCAAATCATGAAGATGAAGGTCCTAGCGAACCTGTGCAACATGTGGTCATCCATGAAAGCAGAAAGAGACCTAATTAGTTGAAATCTACTCTTATAGATGTAGAGGGACATGGAGCATCCAAAGGCACATTTAGGGAAAGTAAGAAGCCCAAAATATATTTTGGGTATGCAGACTATATGATGAAACTAATAGAAGCATAACCATCTACCTTTGAAGAGGTTGTGAAACATCAAGAATGGAAAGATGCCATGAATGAAGAATATCAATCAATAACAAAAATGGAGTTTGGGAGATCATACCTAGGCCTGAAGACAAACTTGTGGTAACTTCCAAGTGGCTCTACAAGATTAAACATGCAGCAGATGGAAGTATTGATAAATATAAGGCAAGATTTGTGGCTAGGGTTTTTTCTCAACAAGAAGGCATCAATCATGAAGAGACATTTTCACCTAATGCTTATATTGGGTTTGAATTTCACTTCTAATGCTTATATGATGTGCAAACGTGTATAAATATATTGATTAAGTGAATGCAAGTAAGAACATCTATTTACACGAAGCTAACTAAGATTTGCTAATAAGATAAGTAATATACTTAACCTAGGTTGGGAAATAGCAAAGTTTGTTGCGTTAGCAGTGCGAAAGGACTTCAGCTCCTGGGTAGGGCTACGCGAAAGCCGAGGGTAATGTTTTGCGAAGTTACTTAAGGGTTGAACAAAGCGCGAAGCAACCTGTGTGAAGGCAGGTATAGTTGGAATAAACCGACATCACAACCATCTCAAGGGTGTGGAAAATTGGTTCCAGTCTCCCCCCATACTACTTCGAGTGAGACTTCAATCCGCGCTCCGCGATCTAAGTTCTAAAGGGCCAATAGTGTATGGATTTGTTTGGCTAACTAATGTTGAACTTGGGTCAAGCCCCCTCAAGCCAACAAATGGTTCCGTTGTGGGGACCAAAATCTACATAAGAGATGTGTCATGTCGTATCATTGGAATCCAACTAAGAAAGAAATCGAAGTCCGGTTGGACAAAAGGATTCATGAGTGCGCGACACAAGAAAAAAGAAACCCGCAACTATCAAAATAACAGTGGTTAGACAGCTACCTATATACGGAGATCCGGTGCTTGAGATTCAGGTGGTTAGGGTTGTGCTGTTGCCTATTACCGTGAACTATCCTCAAGCCCTAGAAGAAGGCGAAAGTCAAGAACGCGTCTCAAGAAGTCTTGGAAGCCCAAAATAAGCTCATATGTGTGGAAGTAGCTGTTGTTGGGAGGGCCGAAAATTTTAGACCTGCAGTAGAGCCTGAAATTTTGTAGTTGGCGGTCAAAGTTGTGTTGTTAGAAGAGATTTGACAAGGTTTGACTTGGACAAAGGAAGCACATCATCAAGAAGGTCAGACTTGGTCTTGGAAGGGAATTGGTCTTGGTCTAGGGGTCTTGGAATTTGTTACTTGGTGGATCTATAAAAAGATAAGAGATTTGTGGGTTTTCCTCTCAAGTGGAGAGGCTTTGGCACTAGCTTACAACCTATATCATGTGTTCTTGTGTATTGTTGATCTTATTGATTTGGTAGTTGTTTGATGCTAAGAAAAACATAATATTAAGAGAATAACCTAATAAGTAAGAAAAAATAAAAAAAAACATCACAATTAGTTATCAAATATAAGAGAAATCATTCTAAGTATTGCCCTATAAATTTCTCAACATGGTATCAGAGCTAAGGTTGGCTAAGCGCATGATGAAGATCAATACTCCCTTGAAGAAATTTCTAAAGAAGTGTTTCATGGTAGAAAGTCATCTAAAGAAGGGCATCAAAGCATTATGGAATCTCCTATTTTTCAAAAATTATATGACCAAGACATCTGCAAAGGATGAAAGACTGTTCTCAACTCTTATTGGCACATTTGAATATAAGAACATTTTCTTAATCAATAGTGGAGCATCAAGACATATGACTAGTGAGCACAAACAACTAAAGACCTTATCAAGAGGGAAAACTTCTTACTATGTTGAGTTTGGTGACAAGAAGAGTTATCTTATAAGAGGAATTGGATCAACCTCGTTGGAGCTAGAGAATGGAGGAAGTATTCATCTCAACAACATCCTATTTGATCCAAGTTTGCAAAAGAATCTACTTTCTAATTCATGTCTAAAAGATAAGGGGTATAGATTTGTTTTTATAGATGGAGAGTTTGTAGTATGGGATAAAAATTCTAGCATCTAAAATTCAAAGATGATTGTAATTCAAGAAAGAAGACTCTACAGATTGTTGACTCCTCTCTCTCAAGCTTTGGCTCACATTGAAGTAACCCCACGTGAACTTTGGCATAGAAGGTTTCATCACCTTCACTACAAAATCTTGCCAACTCTAAATTCAATGGTGAATGGCATCCCTGAACTTAAGGAGGATCGTGAAGGAGTATGCAATGGATGTGCATTAGGAAAAAATGTCAAGAGACCATTTGGAAACAGTATTTCAAGGTCAAAAAAAATTATGGATCTCATTCATTCCAATGTTTGTGATCTTATATCTACAAATTCTCTTGGAGGTCATCTATATTATGTGACATTCAATGATGACCATTCAAGAAAAACTTGGGTTTATTTTTTGAAATCCAAGGATAAATTATTCATCAAATTTCAATAATTCAAATGTGAAGTGGAGAACCTTACATAAATAAGAATAAATATTCTAAGGTCTGATAATGAAGGAGAATATATTTCAAAGGAAATCATAGCTTTCTGTAAGGATTCTAAGATTAAGAGGGAGTTGATAGTCCCATACAATCCTGAACAAAATGGAGTTGCAGAAAGAAAGAATCGATCTATTGGAGAAAGTTTAAGAGCCATGTTACATGATCAATATTTGGAAAAAAATATGCGAGGTGAAGCTACAAAGATTGTTGTATGTATTCAAAATTGAAGTCCTCGCAAATCTTTAGACAACATGACTCTTGAACAAGCATTCACTAGGAAGAAACCAAGCTTGGACAATCTTTGAATATTTGGTTGTCTTGTCTATATTCACATATTGAAGGACAAGAGAAAGAATTTGGATCCTAGAAGCATGAAGGGAACATTTTTTGGCTATAGTAATACTTCAAAGGCATATAGGATCTATATAAAGGAAGGACACCAAATAGAGTTAGTCGAGATGTGATATTTTATGAAAGTATTTCATTTAATAAATCAACATATCTCCTGATGGACTCTGATGACAAAGAACTTCCTATATTTGAAAAGGAAGGTACCATGGAGGAAGAAGATTCAAATCATGAAGATGAAGGTCCTAGCGAAGCTGTGCAACATGTGGTTATCCATAAAATTATAAAGAGACCTAATTGGTTGGAATCTACTCTTTTAGATGCAAAGGGACCTGGAGCATCCAAAGACACATTTAGGGAGAGTAAGAAGCCCAAAATATATTTTGGGTATGCAGACTATTTAACGAAACTAATAGAAGCATAACCATCCACCTTTGAAGAGGTTGTGAAACATCAAGAATGGAAATATGCCATGAATGAAGAATATCAATCAATAACAAAAAATAGAGTGTGGGAGATCATACCTAGGCCTAAAGACGAACTTGTGGTAACTTCCAAGGGGCTCTACAAGATTAAACATGCAGCAAATGGAAGTATTGATAAATATAAGGCAAGATTTTTGGCTAGGGGCTTTTCTCAATAGGAAGGCATCGATCATGAAGAGACATTTGCACCTAATGCTTATATTGGGTATGAAATTCACTTCTAATGCTTATATGATGCACAAATGTGTATAAATATATTGGTTAAGTGAACGTAAGTAAGAACATATGTTTACGCGAAGCTAACTAAACGTTGTTAATAAGATAAGTAAGATACTTAACCTAGGTTGGGAAATAGCACAGTTTGTTGCGTTAGCAGCGCGAAAGGACTTTAGCCCCTGGGTAGGGTTGCGCGGAAGCCGAGGGTAACATTTCACGAAGGTACTTAAGGGTAGAACAAATCGTGAAGCAACATGTGTGAAGGTGAGTATAGTTAGAATAAACCGACATCACAACCATCTCAAGGGTGCAGAAAATTGGTTCCATCATCCCCCCATACTGCTTCGGGTGAGACTTCAGTTCGCACTTCGCGAGTTGAGTTCGAAAGGGCCAATAGTGTAGGGATTTGTTTGTCTAACTAATGTTGAACCTAGGTTAGGTCCCCTCAAGCCAACAAATGGTTCCGTTGCCGAGACCAGAATCTGAATAAGAGATGTGTCATGTCGTATCATTGGAATCCAAATAAGAAATAAATCGAAGGCTAGTTGGACAAAAGGATTCACGAGTTCATGGCACAAGAAAAAATAAACGCGCAACTGTCAAAATAACAGTGGTTAGATAGCTACCTATATACAGAGATCTAGGAGCTTGAGATTCAGGTGGTTAGGGTTTTGTTGTTGCTTATTACAGTGAACTATCCTAAAGCCCGAGAAGAAGGAGAAAGTCAAGCACGGGTCTCAAGAAGTCTTGGAATCTCGAAATAAGCTCACATGTGTGGAAGTAGCTGTTGTTGGGAGGGCTGAAAATTTCAGACCTGCAGTTGAGGCCAAAATTTTGTAGTTGGCGGTCAAAGTTTTGTTGTTAGAAGAGATTTGACTAGGTTTGACTTGGACAAAGGAAGCACATCATCAAGAAGGTCAGACTTGGTCTTAGAAGGGTATTGGTCTTGGTCTAGGGGTCTTAAAAATTTTTCATTAAAGGATCTATAAGAAGAGAAGAGATTTGTGGGTTTTCCTCTCAAGTGGAGAGGTTTTGGACCTGCCTTACAACCTATATCATGTGTTCTTGTGTATTGTTGATCTTATTGCTTTGGTAGTTGTTTGATGCTAAGAACAACATAGTATTAAGAAAATAACCTAATAAGTAGGAAAAAATAAAAAGACATCACAAGCAGTTATCAAGTATAAGAGAAATCATTCTAACTATTGCCCTATAAATTTCTCAACATGGTATCAGAGCTAAGGTTGGCTAACAGCATGGTGAAGATCACTACTCCCTTGAAGAAATTTCTAAAGAAGTGTTCGATGGTAGTAAGTCATCTGAAGAAGAGAATCAAAGCATTATGGAATCTCCTAATGATATGACCAAGACATCTGCAAAGGATGAAAGACTATTCTCAGCTCTTATTGGCACATTTGAATATAAGAACATTTGGGTAATCAATAGTGGAGCATCAAGACATATGATTGGTGAGCACAAGAAACTAAATACCTTATCAAGAGAGAAATATTCTTACTATTTTGAGTTTGGTGACAAGAAGAGTTATCCTATAAGAGGAATTGGATCAACCTCATTGGAGCTAGAAGATGGAGGAAGTATTCATCCCAACAACATCATATTTGTTCCAGGTTTGCAAAAGAATCTACTTTCTATTTCATGTCTAAAAGATAAGGGATATAGAGTTGCTTTTATAGATGGAAAGGTTGTAGTATGGGATAAAACCTCTAGCATCGAAAAAGCAAAAATGATTGGAATTCGAGAAGGAAGACTCTACAGATTGCTGACTCCTCTCTCTCAAGCTTTGGCTCACATTGAATTAAGCCCAAGTGAACTTTGGCATAGAAGGTTTGGTCACCTTCACTACAAAATCTTACCAACTCTAAATTCAATGGTGAATGGCATCCCTGAACTCAAGGAGGATCGTGAAGGAGTATGCAAGGGATGTGCATTAGGCAAAAATGTCAAGAGACCATTTGGAAACAGTATTTCAAAGTCAAAAAAAAATTATGAATCTCATTCATTCCATTTCTGTGATATTATATCTACAAATTCTCTTGGAGGTCATCTATATTATGTGACATTCAGTGATGACCATTCAAGAAAAACTTGGGTTTATTTACTGAAATCCAAGGATAAAGTATTCACCAAATTTCAATAATTCAAATGTGAAGTGGAGAACCTTACAGAAATAAGAATAAAGATTCTAAGGTCTGATAATGGAGGAGAATATACTTCAAAGGAAATCATAGCTTTTTGTAAGGATTCTAAAATTAAGAGGGAGTTGATAGTCCCATACAATCTTGAACAAAATGGAGTTGCAGAATGAAAGAATCGATCTATTGGAGAAAGTGTAAGAGCCACGTTACATGATCAAGATTTGGAAAAAATCATGCAAGGTGAAGCTACAAATATTGTTGTATATATTCAAAATTGAAGTCCTCACAAATCATTAGACAACATGACTCTTGAACAAGCATTCACTAGGAAAAAACCAAGCTTGGACCATCTCTGAAGATTTGGTTGTCTTGTCTATATTCACATATTGAAGGACAAGTGAAAGAATTTGGAACCTAGAAGCATGAAGGGAACATTTTTTGGCTATAGTAATACTTCAAAGGCATATAGGATCTATATAAAGGAAGGACACCAAATAGAAGTTAGTCCAGATGTGATATTTTATGAAAGTATTGCATTTAAGAAAACAAAATATCTCTTAATGGACTATGATGACAAAGAACTTCCTATATTTGAAAAGGAAGGTACCAGGGAGGAAGAAGATCCAAATCATGAAGATGAAGGTCCTAGTGAACCTATGCAACATGTGGTCATCCATGAAAGTAGAAAGAGACCTAATTGATTGGAATCTACTCTTTTAGATGCAGAGGGACATGGATCATCCAAAGGTACATTTAGAAAAATTAAGAAGCCCAAAATATATTTTGGGTATGTAGACTATATGACGAAACTAATAGAAGCATAACCATAAACCTTTGAAGAGGTTGTGAAACATCAAGAATGGAAAGATGCCATGAATGAAGAATATCAATCAATAACAAAAAATCGAGTTTGGGAGATCATACATAGGCCTGAAGACAAACTTGTGGTAACTTCCAAGTGGCTCTACAAGATTAAACATGCAGCAGATGGAAGTATTGATAAATATATGGCAAGATTTGTGGCTAGGGGATTTTCTTTACGCGAAGCTAACTAAAATTTACTAATAAGATAAGTAAGATATTTAACCTAGGTTGGGAAATAACGTAGTTCGCTGCGTTAGCAGCGTGAAAGGACTTGAGCCCTTGGGTAGGACTGTGCGGAAGCCGAGGGTAATGTTCCGCGAACATACTTAAGGGTAGAACAAAGCGTGAAGCAACCTGTGTGAAGGCAGGTATAGTTGGAATAAAACGACATCACAACCATCTCAAGGGTCTGGAAAATTGGTTCCAACATCCCCCCATACTACTTCGGGTGATACTTCAGTCCGCGCTCCACGAGCTGAGTTCAAAAGGGCCAACAGTGTAGGGATTTGTTTGGCTAACTAACATTGAACCTGGGTCAGGCCCCCTCAAGCCAACAAATGGTTCCATTGTCGGGACCAAAATCTGCATAAGAGATGTGTCATGTTGTATCATTGGAATCCAACTAAGAAAGAAATCGAAGGCTAGTTGGACAAAAGGATTCACGATTTCGTAGCACAAGAAAAAAGAAACCCACAACTATTAAAAGAATAGTGGTTAGATAGCTACCTGTATACGGAGATCTAGGTGCTTGAGATTCAGGTGTTTAGGGTTTTTTTGTTGCCTATTACTATGAACTATCCTCAAGCCCTAGAAGAAGGATAAAGTCAAGAACGGGTCTCAAGATGTCTTGGAAGCCTGAAATAAGCTCACATGTGTGCAAGTAGTTGTTGCTGGGAGGGCCGAAACTTTAACACCTGTAGTAGAGCCCAAAATTTTGTAGTTTGTGATCAAAATTGTTCTGTTAGAAGAGATTTGATTGGGCTTGACTTGGACAAAGGAATCACATCATCAAAAAGGTCAGACTCAGTCTTGATAGGGTATTGGTCTTGGTCTAGGGGTCTTGGAATTTGTTAATTAAAGGATATATAAGAAGAGAAGAGATTTGTGGGTTTTCCTCTCAAGTGGAGAGACTTTGGCCCTAACTTACAACCTATATCCTGTGTTCTTGTGTATTGTTGATCTTATTGCTTTGGTAGTTGTTTGATGCTAAGAACAACATAATATTAAGAGAATAACCTAATAAGTAAGAAAAAATAAAAAGACATCACAAGAAGTTATCAAGTATAAGAGAAATCATTCTAATTATTGCCCTATAAATTTCTCAACATGGTATAAAAGCTAAGGTTGGCTAAGGGCATGATGAAGATCACTACTCCCTTGAAGAAATTTCTAAAGAAGTGTTTGATGGTAGGAAGTCAACTAAAGAAGGGAATCAAAGCATTATGGAATCTCCTATTTTTCAAAAATGATATGATCAAGACATCTGCAAAGGATGAAAGACTATTCTTAGCTCTTATTGGCACATTTGAATATAAGAAAATTTGGGTAATCAATAGTGGAGCATCAAGACATATGACTAGTGAGCACAAGCAACTAAAGACCTTTTCAAGAGGGAAATATTATTACTCTGTTGAGTTTGGTGACAGAAGAGTTATCCTATAAGATGAATTGGATCAACCTCGTTGGAGCTATAGAATGGAGGAAGTATTCATCTCAACAACATCTTATTTGTTCCAGGTTTGCAAAAGAATCTACTTTCTATTTCATGTCTAAAAGATAAGGGATATAGAGTTGTTTTTATAGATGGAAAGGTTGTAGTATGGGATAAAAACTCTAGCATCGAATATGCAATGATGATTGGAATTCAAGAAGGAAGACTCTCCAGATTGTTGACTCCTCTCTCTCAAGCTTTAGCTCACATTGAAGTAAGCCCACGTGAACTTTGGCATAGAAGGTTTGGTCACCTTCACTACAAAATCTTACCAACTCTAAATTCAATGGTGAATGGCATCCCTGAACTCAAGGAGGATCGTGAAGGAGTCTGCAAGGGATGTGCATTAGGCAAAAATGTCAAGAGACCATTTGGAAACAATATTTCAAGGTCAAAAAAAAATTATGGATCTCATTCATTCCCTTGTTTGTGATATTATATCTACAAATTCTCTTGGAGGTCATCTATATTATGTGACATTCAGTGATGACCATTCAAGAAAAACTTGGGTTTATTTACTAAAATCCAAGGATAAAGTATTCACCAAATTTCAATAATTCAAATGTGAAGTGGAGAACCTTACAGAAATAAGAATAAAGATTCTAAGGTCTGATAATGGAGGAGAATATACTTCAAAGGAAATCATAGCTTTCTGTAAGGATTCTAAGATTAAGAGGGAGTTGATAGTCCCATACAATCCTGAACAAAATGGAATTGCAGAATGAAAGAATCGATCTATTGGAGAAAGTGTAAGAGCCATGTTACATGATCAAGATTTGGCAAAAATTATGCGAGGTGAAGCTACAAATATTGTTGTATATATTCAAAATCGAAGTCCTCACAAATCATTGGGCAACATGAATCTTGAACAAGCATTCACTAGGAAAAAACCAAGCTTGGACCATCTCTGAATATTTGGTTGTCTTGTCTATATTCACATATTGATGAACAAGTGAAAGAATTTGGATCCTAGAAGCATGAAGGGAACATTTTTTGGCTATAGTAATACTTCAAAGGCATATAAGATCTATATAAAGGAAGGACACCAAATAGAAGTTAGTCGAGATGTGATATTTTATGAACGTATTGCATTTAAGAAATCAAAATATCTCCTAATGGACTATGATGACAAAGAACTTCCTATATTTGAAAAGGAAGGTACCAGGGAGGAAGAAGATTCAAATCATGAAGATGAAGGTCCTAGTGAACTTGTGCAACATTTGCTCATCCATGAAAGTAGAAAGAGACCTAATTGATTGGAATCTACTCTTTTAGATGCAGAGGGACATGGATCATCCAAAGGTACATTTAGGGAAAGTAAGAAGCCCAAAATATATTTTGGGTATGTAGACTATATGATGAAACTAATAGAAGCATAACCATCCACCTTTGAAGAGGTTGTGAAACATCAAGAATGGAAAGATTCCATGAATGAAGAATATCAATCAATAACAAAAAATGGAGTTTGGGAGATCATACATAGGCCTGAAGACAAACTTGTGGTAACTTCCAAGTGGCTCTACAAGATTAAACATACAGCAGATGGAAGTATTGATAAATATAAGGCAAGATTTGTGGCTAGGGGCTTTTCTTTACGCGAAGCTAACTAAGATTTACTAATAAGATAAGTAAGATACTTAACCTAGGTTGGGAAATAACGCAGTTCGCTGCATTAGCAGCGCGAAAGGACTTGAGCCCTTGGGTAGGACTGCGCGGAAGCCGAGGGTAATGTTTCGTGAAGGTACTTAAGGGTAGAACAAAGCGTGAAGCAACCTGTGCGAAGGCAGGTATAGTTGGAATAAATCGACATCACAACCATCTCAAGGGTCTGGAAAATTGGTTCTAGCATCACCCCATACTGCTTCGGGTGAGACTTCAGTCCGCGCTCCGCGGGCTGAGTTCAAAAGGGCCAACAGTGTAGGGATTTTTTTGGCTAACTAACATTGAACCTGGGTCAGGCCCCCTCAAGCCAACAAATGGTTCCGTTGTCGGGACCTGCATAAGCGATGTTTCATGTCGTATCATTGGAATCCAACTAAGAAAGAAATCGAAGGCTAGTTGGACAAAAGGATTCACGATTTCACAGCACAAGAAAAAAGAAACTCACAACTATTAAAAGAACACTAGTTAGATAGCTACCTGTATACGGAGATCCAGGAGCTTGAGATTCATGTGGTTAGGGTTTTTTTGTTTCCTATTACTTTGAACTATCCTCAAGCCCTAGAAGAAGGATAAAGTCAAGAACGGGTCTCAAGATGTCTTGGAAGCCCAAAATAAGCTCACATGTGTGCAAGTAATTGTTGCTGGGAGGGCCGAAACTTTAACACCTGCAGTAGAGCCCAAAATTTTGTAGTTGGCAATCAAAATTGTTCTGTTAGAAGAGATTTGATTGGGCTTGACTTGGACAAAGGAATCACATCATCAAAAAGGTCAGACTCAGTCTTGATAGGGTATTGGTCTTGGTCTAGGGGTCTTGGAATTTGTTAATTGAAGGATCTATAAGAAGAGAAGAGATTTGTGGGTTTTCCTCTCAAGTGGAGAGACTTTGGCCCTAACTTACAACCTATATCCTGTGTTCTTGTGTATTGTTGATCTTATTGCTTTGGTAGTTGTTTGATGCTAAGAACAACATAATATTAAGAGAATAACCTAATAAGTAAGAAAAAATAAAAAGACATCACAAGCAGTTATCAAGTATAAGAGAAATCATTCTAACTATTGCCCTATAAATTTCTCAACATGGTATCAAAGCTAAGGTTCGCTAAGGGCATGATGAAGATCACTACTCCCTTGAAGAAATTTCTAAAGAAGTGTTCAATGGTAGCAAGTCAACTAAAGAAGGGCATCAAAGCATTATGGGATCTCCTATTTTTCAAAAATGATATGATCAAGACATCTGCGAAGGATGAAAGACTATTCTCAGCTCGTATTGGCACATTTGAATATAAGAACTTTTGGGTAATCAATAGTGGAGCATCAAGACATATGACTGGTGAGCACAAGCAACTAAAGACCTTATCAAGAGGGAAATATTATTACTTTGTTGAGTTTGGTGACAAGAAGAGTTATCCTATAAGAGGAATTGGATCAACCTCGTTGGAGCTAGAGAATGGAGGAAGTATTCATCTCAACAACATCTTATTTGTTCCAGGTTTGCAAAAGAATCTACTTTCTATTTCATGTCTAAAAGATAAGGGATATAGATTTGTTTTTATAGATGGAAAGGTTGTAGTATGGGATAAAAACTCTAGCATCGAATATGCAATGATGATTGGAATTCAGGAAGGAAGACTCTACAAATTGTTGACTCCTCCCTCTCAAGCTTTAGCTCACATTGAAGTAAGCCCATGTGAACTTTGGCATAAGAGGTTTGGTCACCTTCACTACAAAATCTTACCAATTCTAAATTCAATGGTGAATGGCATCCCTAGACTCAAGGAGGATCGTGAAGGAGTATGCAAGGGATGTGCATTAGGCAAAAATGTCAAGAGACAATTTGGAAACAGTACTTCAAGGTCAAAAAAAATTATGGATCTCATTCATTCCAATGTTTGTGATCTTATATCTACAAATTCTCTTGGAGGTCATCTATATTATGTGACATTCAGTGATGAACATTCAAGAAAAACTTGGGTTTATTTACTGAAATCCAAGGATAAAGTATTCATCAAATTTCAATAATTCAAATATGAAGTGGAGAACCTTACAGAAATAAGAATAAAGATTCTAAGGTCCGATAATGGAGGAGAATATTCTTCAAAGTAAATCATAGCTTTCTGTAAGGATTCTAAGATTAAGAGGGAGTTGATAGTCCCATACAATCCTGAACAAAATGGAGTTGCAGAACAAAAGAATCGATCTATTGGAGAAAGTGTAAGAGCCATGTTACGTGATCAAGATTTGGAAAAAATTATGCGAGGTGAAGCTACAAAGATTGTTGTATGTATTCAAAATCGAAGTCCTCACAAATCATTAGACAACATGACTCTTGAATAAGCATTCACTAGGAAGAAACCAAGCTTGGACCATCTTTGAATATTTGGTTGTCTTGTCTATATTCACATATTGAAGGATAAGAGAAAGAATTTGGATCCTAGAAGCATGAAGGGAACATTTTTTGGCTATAGTAATACTTCAAAGGCATATAGGATCTATATAAAGGAAGGACACCAAACAGAAGTTAGTCGAGATTTGATATTTTATGAAAGTATTGCATTTAAGAAATCAAAATATCCCCTGATGGACTCTGATGACAAAGAACTTCCTATATTTGAAAAGGAAGGTACCAAGGAGGAAGAAGATTCAAATCATGAAGATGAAGGTCCTAGCGAACCTGTGCAACATGTGGTCATCCATGAAAGTAGAAAGAGACCTAATTGGTTGGAATCTACTCTTTTAGATGTAGAGGGACATGGAGCATCCAAAGGCACATTTAGGAAAAGTAAGAAGCCCAAAATATATTTTGGGTATGTAGACTATATGACGAAACTAATAGAAGCATAACCATCCACCTTTGAAGAGGTTGTGAAACATCAAGAATGGAAAGATGCCATGTGTTAGGATTCCAAGAAACTCTCCTAGGTTGTAGCTCGGAGATGCCTGGTAACATAGAAAATCAACTATTGTTGCAGGTTTAGTGGAAGGAAAGATGGTTGGGTTCAAGCCAGATAACCACTCCTACTTTGTTTCACTCCAGACATGCGTGAACACCCTCAGACTACAAGGATTTAGACCACCAATTCTCACAGTTTGAGGTATTAGGTGAATATGGAGAATCCTAACCACACCAACAAATGCACAAGACCATGTGATGGTCAACTTCAACTAGTAAGGAAACCTGTAAATCTATTCTACTAATGCACAGATAGGATGATAGCTCTCTTGCACCAGATAGAAAGAAACCTGAGTAACTTATTCAGTGATGCATTCAACAATCTAACACAAAGATAAGATGAGAGTTATCTAGTGCTAAACCTCAAAAGATCAATAACACAGCGTATCAGGCACAAGCTTAGAACAGAGGGAAATGGAAAGTGAACAGTTAACAGTTAACAGCAAAAGAAGCTTGTACTAGCTAAAAATGAAGACGAGACGCTGCAAGTGGAAAAATATCTACAGTCTCCAGAAGTTGAACCTTACATCAAAATGCCAACCTTGATTACATCTTGCTTTTGGGTATTTATAGATTTTACATTACAAGGGCACTTGGCCGTTTAGGTATGAAAAATTCATAATTGACCACCAACCTCATTTAACTACCTGATGGCGTCTCTGAATGTGTTTGCTTTCTTTAGTGGATGAATTCAATCTGTTAAGGTGTTGTGTTGTCCTTTTAGGCTGTTGGAGTGCTCGTACCAGTGGAGTTCCATTACTGATAAATTCAGTTACAGGGTCGTGCTTCATCCTTTTCTCCTTTGCCCATGTCTTATGTTAAATATGGTTTGTTGGGAACTGACTATGACTGGTATTGGCAAACTGGTTATCTCCTTCCTCGGGCAACAAAGTGGTCAAGAACGTGGAATGAATGGGAAAATAGTCAGTCGGGATGAGAGGGAAGGATAACCATCGGATCAGAAAATGGACGACGGAGATGGCTCGGTGGAGGCTACCGACCGAGGCAAGAGTGGGGTGATTTGGGGCCATCACATCTAAAGCGGACAGATCAAACAGTCATCGGGAAACAGAGTCACGTGGGAGTTTAATGGGCGGGACGGATAGGTTGGGCGGTAAATGGTATTTATCACACCACTTTTGGGCACTAAGCGGTAAAAGCTTGGGGTCGTGCAATTCCATTCAGTGATCGACATGTAGCAGTGGATGAGATAGAAAAACCGCTCTTATCGCATGCTAACGTTCGATCATATTGTCGACACGATGGGAGCGAATTCCATTGGATCTTTATTGAGATGATCGGACAGTGGGAAATGATCGAGTGGGTTACTTTATCAGGCTCGATGCGAGCCGTTCGATTGGCAGGGACTGATCGATGGTGGGGATTCAGCGAGGGGCCTATGAGCGCATGAGGTCATATTGTTGAGGTTCTATGTTGGGTTTGTGGTTTTGTGATCGAGGCTTAAGGCTAAAGGGGTTTAATCTGTTGGGCTTAGAAAGAAAATAGAGGAATGGGGGTGACAGATAGAAAGCAGGATAGAAGGAAAAAGGAGAAACAGGCCAATGGGAGCTTCTTTTTTAACGTAACCAATTAGATGATGATCCCTTCTAACCTCAGAGAATTAGCATTGCTCAGCAAAGCTAACACTAACTCCTTCTGGGGATAAAATCCTCCCTATGAGGTTTCAAGAACTGTAGACCACTGCCTTTCACCTTAAAACAATATTAGAAATATTTCCTAGTGCTCTATTGGGCATGGATTTTAATTAAGTCTACACTAATATCTGTAAAAAGAACATATTTACAATGCTAAGTCCTAAAGGCCTTAATTAACATAAATTTTCAAAAATCGTCCATTAACTGGGCCATCAAAAACTGTTTCTCCTTCCATACTTTGTAGCATGAAAGTGTTGTTCCCCTGGATTTGAGAAATGACAAAAGGTCCAGTCCACAGAATATCGAACTTCCCATGAAATCCTTTCTTTTACTTTAGTGCATCCCATTTAAGAACCAGGTCTCCAACTTGAAAATGGTCCATCTTTTCCTTTCTATCAAAGGCTTCCTTGATTCTCTTTTAACGTGCTGCAGACTTTTCAACCAACTCATCTTTGATTTGATGTACTTCTACCAAGTCACTAATTCTTTTTTCCATGTCATTTTCCTCATTCTACTCTTCCTGCAAGAATTTGGCCATAGGGAGGGTCAATTGGATTGGGAATACAGCCTTAGTGCCATATACCAGCATGAATGGAGAATTCCCTATAGATTTCTTGGTGGTTACCCTGTCAACCCACAATGCAAACTTGAGCTTGGAATCCCAGTTCCTTTTGTTTTCCTCCAGCAGCGTTTTGATTATCCTTATTAGGCTCTTATTGGATGATTCTGCTAGACCATTACCTTGAGGGTAATATCAGGTGGAATGCACTAGCTTAATGCCAATTGAGTCACACATGTCCACCAACTCTTTTGCCCTGAAAGCTGTTGCATTGTCTATAACTAACTTGTGTGGACAGTCGAACCTAGTGAAAATATTTTCTGTCAAGAACTTCATGACCACATGGTGATCAGCTTTCCTAGTAGGGATGGCCTCAATCCATTTAGTGAAGTAGCCTATGGCTACTAAGATCCATATGTGCTAGCCACTAGAATGTGGATTAATTTCCCCTATGAGAATCTAGGCCCCACTGTTGAAAAGAGCCACCGGCATGTATGGGCTTCAAGGGTAAAGATTTCAACTATTGTTTTCCTTCAAACCTCTGGCACCTGTCACAAGATTTTACAAATGAGAAGACATAAGAAAACAAAGTGGGCCAGTAATACCTAGCTCTAAGGATCTTGTGGGCTATGGTTTTCCAGTAGTGATGTCCTCCACATATGCTAGCATGAAACTGATGTATGACCTCCACAGATTGTTCTTTGTCCAAACATCTCAAAAGGATTCCAGATGGATCCCTCTAATACAGAAAGTTTACATGGATGCAGAACTTGGTTGGTTTGAGCTTAATAGTCCCAGCTTAGCTTGAACTAAGGCCTGGAGGAACTTCTAGCTTCAGCAAAAATTGAGCTATTGTAGACTACCATTCACAAGAAGCTAGATTCTCTGCCAACGATTGGTTCTGCCTTGATTCAGCTGTCTCTTCCCCTGTTTGTTTGTCATCTGAGTTTGTGCTTATGCAGTTCATGTTCAACATCTTGCAATTTTCTTCGGCCATCAGCTTGGCAAGGCCCTGACATCTGACAAGCTTGGTGAGCTTCAATTATATGTTGAATTCAATAAGCTTTGCAATCCATTTATCCCTTCTTCCATCAACATCTGGCTACGTTAGGACATCTTTTACTGAAGTATAGGGCAGCTTGGAGTGCATAATGTATATTCGGAAAGCTTTCAAAGATTTGATCAGATCATAAGCCTGTTTTTCGATAATATCATACCTTAGTTCAGCATCCCTTAACGTTTTGCTGAAAACTGCTACTGGATGTTCTGAACCCTCATCATCTTTCTCCAATAAGACTGCTGCAAGGGTGTCACCTGAAGCAAATGAGAAGATATGGAATTCCTTGTTATATTCTGGGTTGATTAAAGTGGGAGCTTCCATAATAGCTCTTCTGATGGCTTCAAAAGATCTTCTTGCTGCATCAGTCCATTTGATCCCTGATCCCTTTTTCAGCATGGAGGCGATGTGCTTTACCAATTTTGCAAAATTAGGAATAAACCTCCTTACAAAATTTATCTTGCCCAGAAAGGATTGGATATCCTTCTTTGATCTTGGGATAGATAAGATCTGTATTGCTTTCACTCTTTCTGGGTCAATTTTGACACCTGCAGCAGAAACAATGTGTCCTAGCAATTTGCCCTCTTCCAAAGCAAACTGTGACTTCTTAGGATTCACTGATATCCCAAACCTCTTGCACTTCAGAAACACTTTCTTCAAATGCTGCAAATGATCTTGATGACTGTTGGAATATACTGTTATATCATCTAGGTAGATAAGGACAAATTTATCCTTCTCTCCTACAAATGCTATATCCATAGCTCTCTGAAAGGTGGCTCCAGCATTCATCAACCCAAAAGGAATCTTGGAGTACATAAAAGTGCCCCAAGGAGTGGTGAATGCAGTCTTTTCTTGGTCATATGGATGTACAGCAACCTGGTTATATCCTGAAAATTCATACAGGAAAGACATCACTTTGGCTTCTTGTTATAGACATATTTGGGCACTGCAACCCCAATCACATATTTCCATAAACCAAGGGCTTCTAAGTCCCTAAAAGTGTTGCTTCATACCCTAAAGGAGCAAGGTCAGCAGATTACATCATCTCCCAAAAGTTCTCCATGAAAAACTACTCAGAACAGGGCAAATCTAGTGTCCATTCAGAGCTGCTAGTCCCACTAAGACGGGTAGCTATCTTAGAAACAAACAAACTAAAGTTAATTTCGTTTTCCTTTACAAGAAGTAGATGAGAGAGAAGCAGAGAGTACCAACCTCAGTCTTTCGCTTGGGTCCTTGCTTGTTTCCTCTCCCCTTTGACAGATCTTTGCCGCTTCTCCCTTGTTTACCCCGCTTCAAAGAGAACCTATAAAGTCAAAGCAGCATAATACCATCAAAACACAGAGATATACAATCATAAATAATATAGGAACAGATATATATTGACCACACAAATGCATATATCAACTCATACATACAAGAATGTGGAGGAAAACTCAAATAGCTTTATTGATAGAAAGAGTATAAGAGAGGATTACCACCCATTGATCTAACCCAGCGTCATCCTCCCCACATGAAAGCCCTTCTTCACCTCATGAAAAGCTTAGATCACCCAACACTATGATGTTCCACAAAGAAACCAACAGCACTTCCTTACAAAATACAAGATTCCAACCTTTTTGGATCTCTGGGATGAGGGATCCATATATAGATGTTTGCAGGTGGGTGAGTCAGCTTCTGGGATTATGATTAGTGTCATTTCTCTGATAGTTCTCAATTCCACTTGGAACACTTGGTTGGTAGGATCCCTCATCCCTCTGATTTGGAACACTTGGTTGGTAGGATCCCATGCATTGAGGAAATATTGCAACAAGTTGATTTGTTGCCTCATACTAGATATGCGGAAGAACTTGAGCAAACCACAGTTCCACAATGCAATTACCGTACCCGGATCATGTAAGGAAACCATGTCCTCTTCTTCATGCTCACGTTGTCACCATGTAACAACCATTTTTCTCCGATGAATCTCTGAAAAACAAACAAGAGAAGAATCAGGATCCTGATTTGGCAAAAAACAGGCAAAATTTCAATGCAAAATCAGTGCAAAAGTTTTCCTCCTTGCGCCCATCGCACCCCAGCTGTGTACTGGGTGAGATGCATACTGACTGGCCAATGGCCAGCCTAGTATGCATCGCACCTTTCGATGTATGCTGGGTGTGATGGGGGCATAACAAATTGTTCAAACCCCAGAGGCTCAAAAAAGCAGGAAAACATGCTCAGAATTCAAAAATGAAAGAATGCAATTGAAGAGCTCAGGTTTAGCTCCCACCTAGTCCAGACGGCACCGAAAATCATCCACATAATCTCCCGGAATCAGCTGGTGAAAATCAAGGGGGAAAACACCTCCAAAGCTCCAACAATCCCAAATTCAAATGAAATGGTAAAATGAGGGGTAAAAACTACTTGTGAATTACTTTTCACGAAATTCGAGTAGGGTAATAGTTTTTTAACTCATTTTTCAAGCATGTATTCTCATTTCTAATCAGTTTGATGGAGCAATTGAATAGGTAGCACAACCGTCAAAAGAACATAGTGTTAACGGTGAATCGAATATCAATGACCATTATCACGAGCAGTTTTACACAAAGTTCAAGCTCATTAAAAATTAAACCTAAGCAATGAGCATATGTTCCATCAGAGTTTAAGCTCATTAAAAAATGAACCAACCTCCAGTAAATAACCATTGCGAACGCATTATCATCAGATTTTGAGCCTTGGTTGTGTTCTTACCATCACCTCCACTCTGTTTTAGCTGATCATACTCCTCCATTTGATTACCCCTTTTGAGGAACAGTTGTGACGAGTGATTCTGTTAGCCATCTTCTTTGCACTGTCGTGATTGGAAAGTTCTAAACCTTACCTGGAACCAGCTGCTACCCAAAAATATCACTCGTTGCTCAAAAAACGAGTCTCCCTTAAGCTCTTTTCATCGGACTCATAAAATATGAAAAGATTGCCAAGCAATTGGCCTCTCCATCTCGTTAAAACTATTAGAAGTGCTATCCCTCCTCTATATTTTAATCTTTTTGGACCTAAGGGATCATTACACAAAAAGATTGAGTGCTTGTCATGTTCGGCTCGTTAAAACTATCGAAAATTCATACCTTTCGTATTATTTTATACTTTTTCGGACTTAAGGGATTATATGATGAAAAAGGATTTCTAGAGTCTCCTTTCCGTCCCTTTTCAGACTCTCTAAAAATTGAAAAAGGACCGAGTTATCTTTGTCGTTAAAATCGTTAAAACCAATAGCGACAAACTTGTCCATGCAGACAAGAACAAGTTTCGTTGTCGCTAGGCTCGTTAAAACATAGCGACGGGTTTGCTCGAAGGGAAAATTATAGAACAAGAATATGTTATCCTCCTCAAGCTTGACAAAAATAAAGAGGTAGTGGTCAGCAATGACTAGGGAAAAATTGGGAAGAAAACTTGAAGAAACTTTATTGGTAGCAAGTCGCTCTTGAACATGACACTTTCACTCCATCACCATGATTGAGTCAGGTTGGGTTATTTCGTTCACCGGTCATATTACCATTGGTCCACTGTACCATCCATTTTTGGGGTTAACGCTATGAATCCACTTCAGTGTCGCCGATATGTTCATGAGAAGTCACTCAGAGAATTCATGAACCCAGCTTGTGCCGCATCTGCTACAGTACCTTCACGTTTCATTCTTTCATGACCGCCACCTTGAACCTTGTATCATTAGATCATTTTCACCTCCACAAAATCATTTGCTCTGTTTCGTGTCGTAGATGTGGAATTCATTAATGCCCTCCTATGATGGGTCACTTATTGTCGACATCAGCTCATTATCCAAGAAGTCGGCCTAGGAACAACTCATTCAGTACTTTGAAGCTTGCATGCCTCAATGGCAAGCTTCTCACTTTTGGCGACAGGTTTACATCAATGGCCTTCGACAGAAAGATTTTGCATGGTGTTCGACGCCAAGTCTCATTTTCACACCACGTGAATTGTACTATTGTACCTTGAGGGTCATCATCATTATCGGTGATTCCTCTCACGCCTATTAACAGCTTACATCATTGGCTGGTAATCAGGCGATGTCTTTCCATGTGCAACTCCATAACATTTTTTCACATGGATCGACTTGTACTTCGGGCAAATATTGAATGAGTTTGAAGACCCCATATCTAGTTTCATCCATTTGGGTTGTGATATATTCAGGAAAATAAAGACATCAAATGTACATCATTGCTGCACAGATAATCATCCAAGCCAGAGGATGATGGCTCTACCAGAATCATCAGTGTGCCACACAAACGGTTGTATGTCCTATGTACATGAGAATGAATTTATAAAGTTGAGCATGGGAATGCCTGCCTCAGCTAGATCATGAAAATATTATGAAAATAATGTATTGTATTGTACCTTATTATAGGTCTCCTTCCAATTCGTAAAACCTTGGATCCTCATGGTAAAGCATTTCACCCAACATCAAAAAGATTTACGACCTCATGCTTTAGGAGGAAACTATTATAGACATATTTGGGCATTGTAACCCCAATCACATATGTCCATAAACCAAGGGCTTCTAAGTCCCTAAAAGTGTTGCTTCATACCCTAAAGGAGCAAGGTGAGCTAATTACATCATCTCCCAGAAGTTCTCCATGAAAAACTGCTCAGAACTGGTCAAAACTGGACCATACAGACTGCTCAATGCTAAGGGTGTGATGCATCTCACCTGCCACATTCAAAAAGTGCGATGCATACTGGAAAGCCCTTCTGTAGGGTGTGATGAGCAAAAGTAGACAAATGGCAGAGACAGTTTGCAAGGTGGATGACCATGGAATCTTCCAGAAACTTCTCCTATGACACTTGCCTCTCTGAATTTGCCCAGGGATGAGTAAGAGATCATGAAATCTCCAAGTGGAATTGAGAACTATCAGAGAAATGACACTAATCACAACCCCAAAAGCTAACTCACCCACCTACAAACATCTATATATGGATCCCTCGTCCCAGAGATCCAAAAAGGCTGGAATCTTGTATTTTGTAAGGAAGTGTTGTTGGTTTCTTTGTGGAACATCATAGTGTTGGGTGATCTAAGGTTTTCATGAGATGAAGAAGGGCTTTCATGCTAGGAGGATGACGTTGGATTAGATCAATGGGTTGTAATCCTCTCTTCTACACTTTCTATCAATAAATCTATTTGAGTTTTCCTCCACATTCTTGTATGTCTGAGTTGATATATGCATTTGTGTGGTGAATATATATATGGTCCTATATTGTTTATGATTGTAGATCTCTGTGCTTTGATGGTATTATGTTGATTTGAATTTACAGGTGCTCTTTGAAGCAGGGTAAACAAGGGAGAAATACCAAATATCTATCAAAGGGGAGAGGAAACAAGCAAGGAGCCAAGTGAAAGACTGAGATTGGTACTCTCTGCTTCTGTCTCATCTACTTCTCATAAAGGAAAACAAAAGTAACTTGTTTGTTTCTAAGATAGCTACCCGTCTTAGTGGGGCTAGCAGCTTTGAATGGACACTAGATTTCCCGATAACACTTCTGAGGCTTTCTGCAACAAATGCTCCATTTTGGGTAGAGGATAATTATCTTTTCTGGAGCATTTATTCAGGTTCCTGAAATCAACAAACAGTCTGATTTTCCCACTTTTCTTCCTCACCACTACCAAGTTAGCTACCCAATTTCAATATCTCAGAGGAACTATGATTTTGGCAGCCAACAACTTCTTGATTTCCTTTTCAACCAGAGGGAGGAGCAAAGGGTTTATGGGTCTCAGCTTCTGCTTGAAAGGAATGGTGTCATTCTCCAATGGGATTTTATGCTGGATGATCTTTTTGTCATAAGTTTTGAGGTCATTATATTCCCAGGAAAATGTTAGTAAATTATATATTACAGAGCAATGGAACACATAAAACAAGAGAGATACAAATATATGTGGTTCACCTAGTTTGGGCTACGTCCACGAAGAAACAACCAGTCCTTCCTTTTATAATCCAGCAAACTAAAGAGATACAACCTACAACAAATCTGTTGTAGCTCCCTCTTCGCTCTCAATCTCCTCTCTCCTTCTCACTCAGAATACAGATCTACATAGACACAATACAATTCCCTTATATATAGTGAGGGGTTTCCTTCTAGGGCAAAAAACCCTAAATTAAACATAACTTCTACCGTCATATCTCCACCTGACGAACAACCCAGATTGACTAGAAATTATTATACTTTTACAAGGAAATTTTACATCTATTCTTAGCTTTGGGGGCGCTGCGCCCAAAACCCCCCACCAAGGGGGAGCTCCCCAAAGGTCACAGCCGCTCCCCCTTAGACCCCCCCTGCAACGAATATTTTACGGGCGGCAACATAACGAACTGGGGTCCAATATAGCGATACCTTTTAATATAGAAGATAAGCAAGATCCACACCCAACAATCTTCCACTTGGAGACTGATTATAGCAACTCCACCGCTGCTTCATTTGCTGGACAATGACTCCTCTTTGGACCTGGTTGTTTCTCGTCTTCTTCATCATACTTGAAGACCAATTGAAACTGAGCATATTCTTAGTTTCTCCCTGGTTACAACTTTTGTTACCATATCTGCAGGATTTTGGTTAGTGTGTATTTTGTCCAGCTTCAACTATCCATCTTCCAATGTTGACCGTATGAAATGGTACTTGAGTTGTATATGTTTAGTCTTGGAATGAAATGCAAAGTTCTTTGCAAGATGTATGACACTTTAGTTGTCACTGTATAACCTGCCCAACTCCTGCTTCTTACCCAATTCATCCAGAAACCTTTGTAACCAAATCA
>APFE030971798.1:60163-108321 GCA_000404065.3 Pinus taeda | reverse complement strand
AGTTGACATCTAGTATAACCTTGTTCAGAACATAAACCTGTCATTTTAGATACCTACTACCTTGGAGCCTGTTTTAAGCCATACAAGCTCTTCTTCAACTTGCACACTAGTTTCTCCTTCCCTTTTACCTCATATCCTTGTCACTGCTGCATATATATCTCTTCCTCCAAATCCCCATGGAGAAAGGTTGTCTTTACATCTAACTGCTCAAGATGTAAATATTCAGTAGCTACTAGACTTAGAATAGTTCTGATTGAAGTCATTTTCACAACAGGAGAAAATATCTCATCAAAGTCTATACCCATTTTCTGTGCAAACCCTTTCACCACAAGTCTAGCTTTATACCTTTTTCTACCTCCATCTTCTTCCTTCAACTTGTAAACCCATTTATTATGTAATGTTGTTTTACTTGCAGGCAACCTAACTAAGTCCCAAATCTGTTTACGTGATAAGGAGCCCATCTCTTCTTTCATGGATTGCTCCCACTTCTTCCTAGTTTCTACCTATACTGCTTCTTCATAATATTCTGGTTCATTAGAACAGTGAACAATACATAATATAATTAAGGAGAGTATCGTTCAGGGGGTCTACTTATCCTAGTACATCTTCTAGCACCACTTTTAGGTGTTTGAGGTGCTTGTTTTTGTTGTGGTTGTTGTTCTAGCTGTTGATCATTATGATTTTTAGGCACCATCACTTTTCTTGTGATATCGTCAAACACTGTGTATTCTCTATTTTCTTTCCTTGTTTTCTTTTTCCTGCAACGATTCTTATACAAGACCTTTTAATTGAATATTACATCTCTGCTCCTAATGATTTTGTGATTTTCATAATCATATAAGCGATAACCAAAATCATTAACACCATATCCAATAAAGGTACATTTCTTTGATTTTGCCTCAAGCTTTGTTCTATTTTCTTTATTAATGTGGACAAAGGCTTCACAACCAAAATTCTTTAAAAATGAGTAGTTTACCTTTTTACCTGTCCATGCCTCCTCTAGAATACCACCATCCAAGGAACTTAAAGGCCCTCTGTTTATTAGATAAACAGTAGTGTCTACAGCATCTACCCAAAATTGTAAAGGCAATCCTGCATGCAATCTCATGCACCTTGCACGCTCCATGATTGTCTTGTTCATCCTTTCTGACACACCATTTTATTGTGGTGTTCTTGGAAATGTCTTCTCTCTACGAATTCCATTCTCTGAATAGTACCTATCAAACTCTTTGCTGCAATATTCACCTCCACTATCTAATCTGAGATAGTTTAACTTTTTTTTGTCTCATTTTCAACCAAAGCTTTCCATTTCTTGGAAGTATCAAATACATCATATTTATTTCGAATACAATAAATCTAGGTTCTTCTGGTTGCATCATCAATAAAAGTAACATAATAACAAGAGCCACCAAGAGATGATACTTGAGCAGGTCCCCATACATCTGTATGCACAATATCTAATTTTATGCTATTCTTTTCTTTCCCAACTCTAAAGAATCTGACTCTCTTCTATTTTGCATAAACACAATTTTCAAATAATTTTAAATCAACACGTTTCAAACCTGGCAACAAATTTCTTGAGTGAAGAATATGCATCCCCTTCTCACTCATGTGCCCGAGCCTATGATGCCATAATGTCGTATCTTCTCCTGTAGATGTTAAAGCATTAACATAATTAGAAATTCCATTGCATAAATACAATGTACCAACCTTTTCTCCTTTTGCTATTACTAGGGATCCTTTTGTAACCTTCCAGGTTTTATATGTGAAAGTAGTTATGCAACCTTCAACTCCCAACTGCCCTGTTGAAATCAAAATTTTCTTCAGACCTGGAACATGCCATACCTCCTTCAATAGCCACTAATTTCCATTTTGTTGTTTTATGAAAATTGTACCCATTCCAACAATTTTACAGGGTTTATCACCACCCAATCGAACCTGTCCAAAATCTCCTTGAACATAATCATGAAAATGTTTCCTATTAGGTGTGGCATGGAATGAGGCCCCTAAATCTACCACCCAAGCATCAATAATGTTTTCTAATGAAAGAATCAAAGCATCTTGCAACACATCACTTGTTACATTCACTTCATGATTAGTTTCTTGTTGTGCGTATCCTTCTTTTCCCTTCCGAGACTTGCAATCTTTCTTTAGGTGTCCTTTCTTCCTGCATTTCCAGCACACTATCCCCAATCTGGATTTGGATCTTCCTTTTCTTGACTTACTGCAATATCCTGAGCTCTTTCCTCTTTTCATTTTTCTTCCCTTAGTCTCTACAGTCAAAGCATTGCCTAATGTCTCACCGGAGCTTTTCCGTCGCATTTTCTCGCTAAGGATTGCACCGACAACATCATCAAACTTTAAAGTACTCGATCCAGAGACAGAGTTACTAATGGACATAACTAAACCATTCCAACTTTCTGGCAATGAGCACAGAAATAACAGAGCCCTAACTTCATCATCAAAATTTATCCCTACAGAACTTAACTGACTTGTAACTGTATTAAAATCATTTAAATGGTCTGCAACAGATCCACCTTCTGACATCTTCATATTAAGTAAACGCTTCATAAGAAATACCTTATTTGAGGCCGAGGGTTTTTCATATAGTTTGGCCAATGCCAACATTAAACCCTCTATTGTCATTTCCTTTGAAATATTAAACGCTACCGACGCTGCTAGGCATAGCCATATTGTTCCAAGTGCATTTCTGTCGAGAATATCCCATTTTGTATCTGTCATACTCGTCGGCTTATTTGTCTTTCCACTCAATGGTAGGTACAGATCTCTCTGATATAGATAATCTCTCATTTGCATCTTCCATTGCTGGTAGTTTTGGCCATTGAATTTTTTGACCCTAAACCTACCATCTTCCGCCATTACTCCCACTTGAACCAGGAACCCTTCTCTCCTGCGAGTTTATCAACCAAATAGACCTTCGGCTCTAATACTAGTTGTTAGTAAATTATATATTACAAAGAAATGGAACACATAAAATATTGCAGAAATATAAACACAGAAAATGCATAAAACAAGAGAGACACAGATATACGTGGTTCACCCAGTTTGGGCTACGTCCACGGAGAAACAACCAGTCCTTCCTTTTATATTATCCAGCAAACTGAAGAGATACAACCTACAATAGATCCTTTGTAACACCCTCTTCACTCTCAATCTCCTCTCTCCTTGTCACTCAGAATACAGATCTACATAGACGCAATACAATTCCCTCATATATAGTGAGGGGTTACCTTCTAGGGCAAAAAACCCTAAATTAAACGGGCAGTGTTGCCGCCCCATTTCGAACTGGGGTCCAATGCGGCGATACCTCTGAATACAGATGATAATGAGGCTCCACACCCAACAGCAAAGACATCAGCAAATTGCTTCATTAAGGTGCAGTACTCAGAACTTTGGGCAGCAGACAAATGGGTGGACAGATTTATATACTTTGGATGATCTGGGCTTCCTATGTTATGTCTATGGACTGCAGTCTAGTCTTCTTTTTGGGAAACCTTATGAGGCACATCATTATGGTCAAACAGCTTCTCTAGAGGCACTAGCCCTTTTGGTATAGGATTGTTAGGCAGTTGAACAATATTGTCTTGGACAATTCTGTTCTTTAGCTAAGGCTGGGGACTTTCTTCCAAGGTTTCATTCTCTTGATCAATTTGCATTTCAAAGAATTCATCAATGACTTGGAGCAACCTATTTACTTCATCATCATCCTCAAAGACTTTCTAGTGCTAAACATTATCAGGCAAGGATGGTCTATATTTTACCTGGACTTCATAAACCAACCTAGGGGGCATGGGAGGGATGAACATGCTAGCAAACACAGAAAGGGAATCAGCAAGCTGATCTTTTATTCTAGGGATATATGAGATACAAAAACTATCAAAAGAATATTTGAGTCTCCATGCCTCATCTCTGTATGCTTTCAGCCTCAAGTGCCTTGCTTGGAATGTTTTATTCACCTATTGAATGATGAGGTCAGCATCTCCAAACACCTTGATGTCCCTGATTCCCATGTCTTTGGCAGCGTTTAAGCCCAATAGCTGAGTCTCATACTCTGTTATATTGTTGGTGACCTGGAAAGTCAGCTTAAAAGACAAATGTATGCTTTCTTGTTTTGGAGACACCAGCATCACTCCTGCTCTTGCAATTTCCCTTGAACAGGCTCCATCAAAAAATATCTCCCAATCCTGTGTCCCTTCTTCTTCCATGGCATGGCCTACTGGTTTCCTGAGCTGCACCGAGGCCCTCTGGTATTCTTCAATTTGGAGAATACATGCTCCAAAATCAGTGTCTACAACATAAATGGGATGATTAGTGGGATTCTTCTCATCACTGATGATATAGGCCAGCCCAGCTGGGCTTCCCTTTATAGTCTTTTGCTTTCTCCTCCAAAAACTGGGATGGTGGCATAAGATAAGTCATTTTGTAACATCCCACCCAACCTCTTAATCCATCCTCTGGAGAGTAGCATGCCAAACTTGGGAGGGACATCTGCTACCACAATATCCATCATCATGCTCTTCATGGGCAGCCAAGTTAGGGTGATAGCCAAGTCTTTGATTAAACCCAGACATTTCACCTTTCTTGAATTGAAGGAGAACAAGTCATGGTAAGGGCGGCTAATGTCAAGGCCTAACTCTTCCATAACAGCTTTGGGCATCAGATTATGGCTGGCACCAGTGTCCAACAAACAGTTGTGGAGGATTTTATCATGAATGGTCAAGGAGACATAAAATGATGGAGAATTGTCATTAGCAGGTTCAATCAGGGGTTTGAGCACAACTGCGGGTTTATCGTCTTGTAAATGCACAGAGTCATTGGAGGCTTGTGTGGTTTTCAGCTCAAGGGCATCAAGGATGGGCTTCGTAAAGACTTCACTATTTACAAGTTCTATCAGAGGTACAGATATTTTTAGCTTCTGAACTTCTGATTCAAAACTGAAAGGGGAAGAAGGCTTATCAGGGCCTCTTACCTCTTGAGCTGGTGCTTTGAGGATGATGGGATCAGCTGCTGGTCTCTTCTGTTTGTTGACCTACTTCTCTGTAGGAACAACATCTCTTTCGGTAGGATTCTCTTTGACATTACTCATTCTTAAACTCAAGTTATATCTTTGCTGGTCTTCAGCTTGTAGAACAGCTTCTTTGTCCCATTCTTGACTGGTTTGGTCCCTAAGTAATGACTCTTCGTAGGCAGCTAATGTCAAAAAGGCAGCACTGCCCTTTTCTTCCATGCAGTGAATCTCATCCTCTTCATCAAAAAGTTCCTCCTCCATGACTACGTTCTAGAAAGGAGCCTTAACCCTTTGTTCTTCACTAGCCTCTTTACCCCTCTGAATGATTTGCAATTGTTCATTTACTTTTCTGAATGGATTGGGATTTCTAGGAGCAAATATGTTAGGAAGCCTTGCTTTCCCAGAACTCTACTCAACCTTCAGCTTGGATATTTCAGCAGCCAATGACTTTATCATTTTATTCATTTTGTCTATCTTAGGTTCTGAAAATGAAGAAGAGGAGGAAGCCTCACCTCTCTGCCGCCTTCTATCAGCATAACCTTTGAGTTTTTCTGCAACCATGATATTGGATTCCACCTCTAAGGCTGCATCTTGCATTTCAGCTAGAGTAGCACATCTCCTTTCTCTTAATAGTAGGTAGAAATCAGAATCAAAAGCATTGGCATAGGTGAGTTTAGTAGAGGTGGGGGTAGGTTTCACTTCAGCTGGTATCTTGCTATACATACGATTGAATCTTTTATTAAAATCAGATAATGACTCCCCATCTTCCCTTTTGAGGTTGCCAAACTCAGTATGGTAATATAGCAGGTCTTTCTTATCTCCCCAGTGCTTTAAAAACACATCATCTAATGCTTCAATGTCTGCTATAGACCTAGGGGTCAGCTCTCTGAACCACTTTCTAGCCTCTCCATCAAGGCTTTGGAAAAACACTCTCATCCACACATCATCTTCACTAATCTTTAGGTTATCAGCATAGCTATAAAAAGACTCAAGGTGTTCTTCAGCTGTTACTCCTTCTGTACTAAAGAACTTAGGAATGTATTTTTGATACTCTCCTACAGGCATGGCATTCAAAGGAATAGGCAAGACCAGGGTTCCATACCTAGCAACTATAATTCTTTCCAATTTGGTAGGTCCTTGTTGGCCTGCCATGACTGGGGTAGATGGAAGGGTACTGGTAGTTTGGAAGGTAGGGAGCTGAGAAATGAATGATAGGGTCAAAGGAATATGTTGGACTAGAAGGGAGGTTTTGTTTGGACTAAGAACCAAAGGGGAAGTTATTGAACAAGAAGCTTTATGAATCTCTGAGGGTATTTCTTCAATGATAGTGTTAGGCTTTATATTTTCAACTTGTGCATGCTCAGCTACAAGCCTTTCTTGCAGAGATACATAAGATTGTTTAGGCTTACCTGATCCTGATGCTCCTTTTCGTGATATCTTGCTATGCTTGACAATCTTCTCAGGGTCAAGCACTGGGTTAGCTCGTTATTTCTGAGGATTTCTCTGAGTATGTCTCAGAAACTGAGCCAGAATTGTAATGTGGAGTTGCCAAGAGGTTCGGCCTCTAATAGAGTCGCCAGATGGATGATTACAACCAAAAATGTGTCCAAACTCTGTCTATCGTCAAAGTTGGATCTGTGTCGTTTTCCCAGGGAAGCTGAGCTTCAATCTCCTTTCCCCGACAACGGTGCCAATTATGTTAGGATTCCAAGAAACTCTCCTAGGTTGTAGCTCAGAGATGCCTGGTAACATATAAATTCAACTATTGTTGCAGGTTTAGTGGAAGGAAATATGGTTGGGTTCAAGCCAGATAACCACTTCTACTTTGTTTCACTTCAGACATGCGTGAACACCCTCAGACTACAAGGCTTTAGACCACCAATGCTCACAGTTTGAGGTATTAGGTGAATATGGAGAATACTAACCACACCAGCAGATGCAGAAGACCATGTGATGGTCAGCTACAACTAGTAAAGAAACCTATAAATCTATTCTACTAATGCACAGACAAGATGATAGCTCTCTTATACCAGATAGAAAGAAACCTGCGTAACTTATTCAGTGATGCATTCAACAATCTAACACAAAGATAAGATGATAGTTATCTAGTGCTAAACCTCAAAATATCAAGAACATAGCATATTAGGCACAAGCTTAGAATAGAGGGAAATGGAAAGTGAGAAGTTAACAGCAAAAGAAGCTTGTATTAGCTGAAAATGAAGACGAGACATTGCAAGTGGCAAAATATCTACAATCTCCAGAAGTTTAACCTTACATCAAAATGCCAACATTGATTACATCTTGCTTTTGGGTATTTATAGATTTTAAATTACAAGGGCACTTGGCCATTTAGGTATGAAGAAGTCATAATTGACTGTCATCTGCATTTAACTACCTAATGGAGTCTCTGAATGTGTTTGCTTGCTTCAGTGGATGAATCCGATCTGTTTAGGTGTTGTGCTTTCCTTTTAGGTTGTTGGAGTGCTCGTACCAGTGGAGTTCCATAACTGATAAATTCAGTTACAGGGTCGTGCTTCGTCCTTTTCCCCTTTGGCCATGTCTTCTGTTAAATATGGTTGTTGGGAACTGACTGTGACTGGTACTGGCAAACTGGTTATCTCCTTCCTTGGGCAACAGAGTGGTCAAGGACATGGAATGAATGGGTAAACAGTCAATCGGGACGAGAGGGAAGGATAATCGTTGGATCAGAAAAATGGACGGCGAAGATGGCTCGGCGAAGGCTGCTGACCGAGGTGAGAGCGGGGTGATTTGGGGCCGTCAGATCTGAAGCGGACAGATTGGACAGTCATTGGGAAACGGAGTCGAGTGGGAGTTTAACAGGCGGGACAGATAGGTCTGGCGGTAAATGGTATTTATCGCACCACTTTTGGGCACTAAGCGGTAAAAGCTTGGGGTCACGTGATTCCATTCAATGATCGACACGTAGCGGCATATGAGAGAGAAAACCCGCTCTCATTGCGCGAAAGTATTCATCTCAACAACATCCTATTTGTTCCAGGTTTGCAAAAGAATCTACTTTCTATTTCATGTCTAAAATATAAGGGATATAGAGTTGCTTTTATAGATGGAAAGATTGTAGTATGGGATAAAAACTCTAGCATCAAAAATGAAAAGATGACTGGAATTCGAGAAGGAAGACTCTACAGATTGTTGACTCCTCTCTCTCAAGCTTTGGCTCACATTGAATTAAGCCCAAGTGAACTTTGGCATAGAAGGTTTGGTCACCTTCACTACAAAATCTTACCAACTCTAAATTCAATGGTGAATGGCATCCCTGAACTCAAGGAGGATCATGAAGGAGTATGCAAGGGATGTGCATTAGGCAAAAATGTCAAGAGACCATTTGGAAACAGTACTTCAAGGTCAAAAGAAATTATGGATCTCATTCATTCCAATGTTTGTGATCTTATATCTACAAATTCTCTTGGAGGTCATCTATATTATGTGACATTCAGTGATGACCATTCAAGAAAAACTTGGGTTTATTTTTTGAAATCCAAGGATAAAGTATTCATCAAATTTCAATAATTCAAATATGAAGTGGAGAACCTTACAGAGATAAGAATAAAGATTCTAAGGTCCGATAATGGAGGAGAATATACTTCAAAGGAAATCATGGCTTTCTGTAAGGATTCTAAGATTAAGAGGGAGTTGATAGTCCCATACAATCCTGAACAAAATGGAGTTGCAGAATGAAAGAATCGATCTATTGGAGAAAGTGTAAGAGCCATGTTACATGATCAAGATTTGGCAAAAATTATGCGAGGTGAAGCTACAAAGATTGTTGTATATATTCAAAATCGAAGTCCTCACAAATCATTAGACAACATGACTCTTGAACAAGCATTCACTGGGAAGAAACCAAGCTTGGACCATCTTTGAATATTTGGTTGTCTTGTCTATACTCACATATTGAAGGACAAGAGAAATAATTTGGATCCTAGAAGCATGAAGGAAACATTTTTTGGCTATAGTAATACTTCAAAGGCATATAGGATCTATATAAAGGAAGGACACCAAATAGAAGTTAGTCGAGATGTGATATTTTAAGAAAGTATTGCATTTAAGAAATCAAAATATCTCCTGATGGACTCTGATGACAAAGAACTTCCTATATTTGAAAAGGAAGGTACCAGGGAGGAAGAAGATTCAAAACATGAAGATGAAGGTCCTAACAAACCTGTGCAACATGTAGTCATCCATGAAAGTAGAAAAATCTACTCTTTTAGATGCAGAGGGACATGGAGCATCCAAAGGCACATTTAGGGAAAGTAAGAAGCCCAAAATATATTTTGGTATGCAGACTATATGATGAAACTAATAGAAGCATAACCATCCACCTTTGAAGAGGTTGTGAAACATCAAGAATGGAAAGATGCCATGAATGAAGAATATCAATCAATAACAAAAAATGGAGTTTGGGAGATCATACCTAGGCCTAAAGACAAACTTGTGGTAACTTCCAAGTGGCTCTACAAGATTAAACATGTAACAGATGGAAGTATTGATAAATATAAGGCAATATTTGTGGATAGGGGCTTTTCTCAAGAGGAAGGCATCGATCATAAAGAGACATTTGCACCTACAACAAGGTATACAATTATACGTTCACTAGTCTCTTTGGCAACATCAATGGGATGGAACATCCGTCAAATGGATGTCAAGATTGCATTCCTGAATGGAACTATTGATGAAGAAGTCTATATAGAGAAACCCTTGGGATTTGAATTCAAAGATAGAGAGACTTATGTTTACAGGTTGAAGAAGGCATTGTGTGGCCTTAAGCAAGCACCAAGGGCATGGTATGCAAGGATGGATGCATACCTACAAAGACTAGGCTTCTCGAAGAGTTCTGTTGATCCAAGTCTCTATATCGAGGTTGTGAAGGATGAGCCCATAATGATTCTTCTATATGTGGATGATCTTCTCATGATAGGTGTGGAAGTTCATATCCAAGAATGAAAGAAGCAACTAGCGTTGAAGAATCTAGGGCATGCATAATTACATTGATTCTTCGTTCAATGATAACAATTTGTGAAGTGTTCATATAATTTATCTTAGATTAATGTTTACTTCATTATTAGCATGTATATGTTAGCTTCATCAAATTGATATCAAAAACAAAAGAGACAAGAAGACAAAGTATTTGGATTTATACCAAGGCCAAAACCTCTCCCTCTTGGAGAGGAAAACCCATGCAAAATTCTTCTTTTAGAGATTACTTTGATGAATACCAAGACCACGACCCTTGACAAATTTTTCCATTCCAAGATCAAGACATTAATCCTCCACTTCATCTATGGTGGGGTCATCATCCTTGTTTCACCTCTGAGGTCTCCATTATTGCTACCGTCATTGAGAGAACTACTAGTGCACCTTAAGATCTTCACTGAACTAGTCTTTGCACCATGACTGTTTCCTAGAAATCACCACTAAGATTTTCTATGTACCTTCATCGAGATCATGCTCTTCAAGAACAAGATCATGACTAATATGTATGTTATGTACTGCACAGAAATCCTCTTTAGACCATCATCAAGATCATGATTATAATTGGAATCATGATTGTCCTAGAAGGTATGCAGAGACAAGTTGATTATTGTGAACCTTCTTTCTTAGGACTGCATCTACACTTTCACAGAAGTTTTTTGTAGCTTATGCTAGGATTATATCATTGTGACCCTTCTTCACACACGATGTCTACACTATGATCGTGTTAGTGGTAGTGGCCATTAGGTGACTGCGTATAGAATAATTGTCGAGACTATGATAGTCACAGTCACGGATGCTTCTTCCCATCATATTGAGACCATCGAGAGGGCTTCACCAAGACTGTGGCTCACTATGCCATCCGGAATCTTGTCTGCATGTGGCTATGTCTGAGATTATATCTATCCCAGAATTTATGTTAATACTATGCCTATATCCGCATCCCTTTTCTATTCTATCTATTCAAGGACTTTACCTTCAGATCACAGGTATGCCGAGAGGGTGTTAATCTAGGTTTTGTTGCTCCTTATACCCATCCGAGGAGGTAGCTAAACCCTAGATCTAGCTTACCAAAAATGTGAATTCTTTGATCCTTTTACACCCGAAAATTCAAAGACAAATTTGCGAAATTTTCTTGTGTTGTTTTCGCTGACCCTTCATGGGTATTTATTGTAATTTTCCCATATATTCAAGTCGGCGTGAGTTTTTGAACCATCATGACTCTTTATTCAACCGACATGACTTTCATTTTCTTAATTAATTTGATTTTGGAGTTGACATTAATAGTTTCTTCTTGATTTCGCTTGCAGACTTATTTGGAGGATTATGCCTGGTCTTTGGAGGGCTTCTGCACACCTTTGTGGACTTGATTACATTTACATAAACTCATGAAGAGTTTCAATACACATAACATGACTCTTTGAAACAAATAAATCCTAAAGACATCAAGAAGAAGTCTTTCATCTAGTGACACTTCATGCTCATGAAACCCATGTAGCAAGGCATACAAAAATAATTTATTACATCAATTACAAAGATCATGTCATTATGAAGACCGAACCTAATTACACTTTCTTCAACGCTCCCTCTTAACTAGGGAGGTATTCATAATGGTACTTGGTCATTCTCAATCTGAAGAATTCTCATAAGAAGAATTGGATTTGCAATCCATATATTATAGCATCATTTCAACCAACATTGTTTCCATTTTACAAGGCCTTGACTAACAACTCTATCTCTTACTTAGATCAGAGCACACAATGTTGGTGAGACCAATGACTAATAGACACGTATCATCATTGTCTCTCTTAGGGTCATACCCACCCAAGTGTTCTCCGAGTATGCCCTACTAGGACTATTCTCATCTTGGGTTCCCAACCCTCAAGAATATTGGTCCTCTTTCCCACTCTTGTCTTGGATGCCCTACCACATCGTCAAAGAGTGTCGAATGCCAAATGATTACACAATCCTCCATTCGTTCTTCCAAACTAAAGACAAGAACGTTGTGTCCCACTCTCCCTCTTAACCAGGGATGAGTTCCAAGTTTCTCTTTACTCAGAAACTTTCTCAAGTTCCTTTGCTCATAGGAACTTCCTAGAGCTCCCTCTTACCCAGAGACTCTCTCATCAGTGATTTATAGGGTCTTCTAGTTTACTGATGATTCAGGACTTCTATATCATCAATTTCTTCACTTTGAGGGTCATCCAACCATTACTTTCCTCTGTCGTGTCATTCCTTCTTTTCTGGAAAGTATCCTCCTTGGCTTCATATCTGGAGCTTCCTTCATAAGATCATTTGTCTTCAATCTTATCCAATAATGATTGCTCTAGATCACAAGGTACATAGTGGTGACATCCTTCACAACTCTTCTTTCCTTGATCTTGCACACATACCTAGATTTTTTCAAGAGGTCAGACACCAAAAACAAATCACATATTACCTTTTGGTGATTGCATTCTTATAGTGACATCTTCTTGTAGGCATCAATCATCTTGCATACATGGTGAAACATCTCCTAATGATCAATGTTGTCAAGGGTCCTCATCCTTTCAGACTTTCATCAGATTCTTCTCATCTTTCTAGAAGATTTCCTGGTCAAGTCTTCCTAATTCTTCGGATGTTGATTCCCTTCATCATGGTTGCATGCTTCACGATCTCTTCCATCCTTATATATTTCATTCTGAGGAGCATTCATAGTTCTTCAATGGTCATCAACTACCTCATATTTCATTATGAGGTCACCTTATGTTGATTTCATCTAGCCTGACTTATGTCTTTCTGCATCCTTTCTGAGGAGGAGATCGATTCCCTTTTGATCATGCTTGATCTATTTTATCTGCAACCACATATCATGACATTACCATATCAAATGCAAATACAAATACAATCATAGATACCTTATTTTCCTTCCAGTATTTTCCTACAACTTCCTTGATTGAAAAGACCTTCAATCCCTTGGTTTGCTCCATTCTACATGTCATTGAACCACCAACTCATGAGTTCCAAGAGTTGGAATTTATGACGAGACATTTGTTGCCTTCCTGGACTAGGAGATGCTCTGGTGAGATCTCTATCAGAGATCCTTCAGGGTCTAATATCCCCATATGGCACATTATTCCTTTGAATTCTTCCTCTTCTTCAATGTATAACAAGATTCCCAAGAGATATGTTCTTCATGATTCCATACGATCTCTTGATGCCACGATTCATCTTATTATGTTCATATTTGTTGGGACTTCTGATAGGATCCTTTTGATAGGGATACCCTCTCATCCACATTGAAGATCCATTACCCCCTCTTTCCCTTGATCCTTTCCATAGCTTTCTCCATCTGTCAGGTAATCCTTTCATAGTACTTACCTTGTCAACCTTTCCTCTGTTACACTTATTTGTATCCTATCAACTTGCCTTTCTCTATCTGACATAGAGACCATAAATTGTTGATCAAGGTAACCTTCTTGCTTATGGACATTTGTTACCTTGCTTATCAATATCAATGATGATTATCATTTTTCTAGATCTCTTCTTTGAGATCTCATGAAGATATTTTTTCATCCTTTGGCGCCCTTTGTACTTTATTTCAGTGAGTATATCCTTTTGTGTTTCCTTTCTTACTTCATAGAACCTTAAGAGTTCTCGTGACTTCAAAGAAGACCTTGAGCTACTGACTTCGCTCCTTCATGAGATTTTTTTCAATCTTATTGATATCGTGAAGAGAAAATCTTCACTTTGATTATGTTGGCTGTAAATATATTGATGCTTCCTCCGGATAGGATCCTTGCTGAAGCTTATCTTCAAACCTTCAAAATGATTGTCATCAATATCTTATGCTTGCAGCATCGACTTGAGGTTGATTTCTATGATGTATAGATCCATCAATAGGTGCTATTATGGTTCACTATGCCATCCAGAGTCTTGTCTACCTGCGGCTATGTCCGAGATTATATCTAGCCCAGAACGTATGTTAATATTGTGCCTATATCCGCAACCTTTTTCTATTCTATTTGTTCGAGGACTTTACCTTCAGATCACAGGTATTCCGAGAGGGTGTTAATCTAGGTTCTGCTACTCCTTATACCAATCCAAGGAGGCAGTTGAACCCTAGATATAACCTACCGAAAATGTGAATCCACTGCTCCTTTTACACCTGAAAATTCAGAGACAAATTTGTGAAGTTTTCTTGTGTTGCTTTCATTGACCCTTCGTGGCTATTTATAGTAATTTGCCCATATATGCAAGTCGATGTGAGTTTGTGAACTGTCATGACTCTTTATTGAGCCAACATGACTTTCATTTTCTTAATTAATTTGATTTTGGAGCCAACATGAATAGCTTCTTCTTGATTTTGCTTGCAGACTTCTTTGGAGGATTATGTTGATCTTTGGAGGGCTTCTACACGCCTTTGTGGACTTGATTACATTTACATAAACTCATGAAGAGTTTCAATACACATAACATGACTCTTTGACACAAATAAATCCTAAAGACATCAAGAAGAATTCTTCCATCTAGTGACACTTCTTTCTCATGAAACCCATGTAGCAAGGCATACAAAACTAATTTATTACATTAATTACAAAGATAAGAATGTCGTATCTAAGTCTCCCTCTTAACCAGGGATGAGTTCCAAGTTTCTCTTTACTCATAAACTTGCTCAAGTTCCTTTGCTCATGGGAACTTCCCAGAGCTTCCTCTTACCCACAGACTCTCTCATCAGTGCTTTATAGGGTCTTCTAGTTGATTGGTGATTCAAGACTTTGATGTCATCAATTTTTTCACATGTAGGGTCAGCCATCCATTACTTTCCTCTGTCATGTCATTCCTTCTTTTGCAGAAAGTATCCTCCTTGGGTTCATATCTAGGGCTTCCTTCATAAGCTCATCTGTCTTCACTCTTGTCCAATAGTGATTGCTCTAGATCACAAGGTACATAGTTGTGACATCCTTCGCAACTCTTCTTTTCTTGATCCTGCACCCATACCCAGATTTTTCCAAGAGTTTAGACACCAAAAACAAATCACATATTATCTTTTGGTGATGGCCTTCTTCTGCTGACATCTTCTTGTAGGCATCAATCATCCTGCATACATGGTGACACATCTCCTAATGATCATTTTTGTCAAGGGTCCTCATCCTTTCAAACTTTCATCAGAGTCTTCTCATATTTTCAGGATATTTCCTGGTCAAGTCTTCCTAATTCTACGAATGTTGATTGTCTTCATCATGGTTGCATGCTTCACAATCTCTTCCATCCTTATATATTTCATTTCCATGAGCTTTCATAGTTCCTCAATGGTCATAAACTACCTCATACTAAATTATGAGGTCATATTATGTTGATTTCATCTAGTCTGACTTATGTCTTTTGGCATCCTTTTCGAGGAGGAGATCTATTCCCTTTTGATCATGCTTGATCTATTTTATCTGCAACCAAATATCATGACATTACCATATCAAATGCAAATACAAATACAAATACAATCATAAATACATTATTTTCCTTTCGGTATTTCCCTACAGCTTCCTTGATTGAAAATATCTTCAATCCCTTGGTCTGCTCCATTCTACATGTCACTGAACCACCAACTCATGAGTTCGAAGAGTTGGACTTTCTTATGAGACATTTCCTGCCTTCCCGACTAGGAGATCCTCCGTTGAAATCTCTATTAGAGATCCTTCAAGGTCTAATATCCCCATCTGGAAAATGTTTCCTTTGACTTATTCCTCTTCTTCAATGTATAATGATATTCCCAAGAGCTATGTTCTTCATGATTCCATACGAGCTCTTGATGCCACGATGCATCTTACTATGTTCATATCTGCAGGGACTTCTAATAGGATCCTTTTGAGAGGGATATCATCTCATCCATAGTGAAGATCCAACACTCCCTCTTTCCCTTTATCCTTTCCACAACTTTCTTCATCTATCAAGTAATCTTTTCATAGTACTCACCTTGTTAACCTTTCCTCTACTGCACTTATTTGTATCCTATTAGCTTGCCTTTCTTTATCTAACATAGAGACCACAGACTATTAATCGAGGTAACTTTTTTGTTTATGGACATTTGTTACCTTGCTTATCAATATCAATGATGATTATCATTTTTCTAGATCTCTTCATTGAGATTTCATGAAGATATTTCTTCATCCTTTGGCACCCTTTGTACTTTATTTCAGTGAGTATATCCTTTTGTGTTTCCTTTCTTACTTCATAGAACCTTAAGAGTTCGTGTGACTTCAAAGGAGACCTTGAGGTACCGACTTCACTCCTTCATGAGAATTCTGTCAATCCTATTGATACGTGAAGACAAAATCTTCACCTTGATCATGTTGGTTGTAAATATATTAATGCTTCCTCCAGATAGGATCCTTGTTGAAGCTTATCTTCAAACCTTCAAAATGATTGTCATGAATATTTGATCCTTGCAACATTGACTTGAGGTATATTTCCATGATGTAGAGATCCGTCAATAGGTGCTATTATGGCTCAGTGTGCCATCTAGAGTCTTGTCTGCCAGTGGCTATGTCCGAGATTATATCTAGCCCATGATGTATGTTAATAGTGTGCCTATATTCGCAGCCTTTTTATGTTCTATCTATTCGAGGACTTTACCTTCAGATCGCAAGTATGCCGAGAGGGTTTTAATCTAGGTTTTGTTGCTCCTTATACCCATCTGAGGAGGCAATTGAACCCTAGATGCAACCTACTGAAAATGCGAATCCTCTGCTCATTTTACACCTGAAAATTCAAAGACAGATTTGCGAAATTTTCTTGTGTTGTTTTCGCTGACCCTTCGTGGGAATTTATAGTAATTTTCCCATATATGCAATCTAACGTGAGTTTGTGAACTGTCATGACTCTTTATTGAGCCAACATGACTTTCATTTTATTAATTAATTTGATTTTGGAGCCGACATGAATAACTTCGTCTTGATTTCACTTGCAGACTTCTTTGGAGGATTATGCTTGATCTTTGGAGGGCTTCTACACACATTTGTGGACTTGATTACATTTACATAAACTCATGAAGAGTTTCAATAACATAACATGACCCTTTGACACAAATAAATCCTAAAGACATCAAGAAGAAGTCTTTCATCTAGTGACACTTCTTGCTCATGAAACCCATGTAGCAAGGCATACAAAAATAATTTATTACATCAACTACAAAGATCATGTCATTATGAAGACCAAACCTAGTTACATTTTCTTCAACACTCCCTCTTAAATAGGGAGGTATTCATAATGGTACTTGGTCATTCTCAATCTGAATAATTTCTCATAAGAAGGATCAGATTTGCAATCCATTTGTTATAGCATCATTTGAACCAACATTGTTTCCATTTAGCAAGGCCTTGACTAAAAGCTATATCTCTTACTTAGATTAGAGCACAAACTGTTGGCGAGACCAATGGTTGATGGACACGCATCATCATTGTCTCTCTTAGAGTCATACCCACTCGGGTATTCTCCAAGTATGCCCTACTAGGACTATTCTCATCTTGGGTTCCCAGCCCTCAAGAATATTGGTCCTCTTGCACACTCTTGTCTTGGATGCTCTACCACATCCTCAAGGAGTGTCAGATGCCAGATGATTTGACAATCCTCCATTCTTTCTTCCAAACTAAAGACAAGAATGTTGTGTCTAGCTCTCCCTCTTAACCAGGGACGAGTTCCAAGTTTCTCTTTACTCAGAAACTTGCTCGAGTTCCTTTTCTCATAGGAACTTCCCAAAGATCCCTCTTACCCAGGGACTCTCTCATGAGTGCTTTATAGGGTCTTCTAGTAGACTGATGATTCAAGACTTTGATGTCATCAATTTCTTCACATGTAGGGTTAGCCATCCATTACTTTCCTTCGTCATGTCATTCCTTCTTTTCCAAAAAGTATCCTCCTTGGCTTCATATCTGGGGCTTCCTTCATAAGCTCATCTATCTTCACTATTCTCCAACATTGATTGCTCTGGATCATAAGGTACATAGTTGTGACATCCTTCACAACACTTCTTTCCTTGATCGTGCACACATACCCAGATTTTTCCAAGAGGTCAGACACCAAAAACAAATCACATATTACCTTTTGGTGATGGCCTTCTTCTAGTGACATCTTCTTGTAGGCATCAATCATCCTACATACATGGTGACACATCTCCTAGTGATAATTGTTGTCAAGGGTCCTCATCCTTTCAGACTTTCATCAAATTCTTCTCATCTTTCTGGGAGATTTCCTGGTCAAGTCTTCCTGATTCTCCGAATGTTGATTGCCTTCATCATGTTTTCATGCTTCATAATATCTTCCATCCTTATTTCTTTCATTACCAGGAGATTTCATAGTTCTTCAATGGTCATCAACTACCTCATACTACATTATGAGGTCATATTATGTTGATTTCATCTAGTCTGACTTATGTCTTTTTGCATCCTTTCTGAGGAGGAGATCTATTCCCTCTTGATCATGCTTGATCTATTTTATCTGCAACCACATATGATGTAGGAGCATGAGGCTTGAAGATAAAAGACTTCGATTTTATTCCAAAAATACAAAAAATGTTTACAAGCAAAGGAGTGGGATCCTTTAGCTGTCACTTTACAAAGCTTTCTAGATAGGATTTGACCTAGAATTCAAGGATTTGGATTATCTTGTAATTAATTCAAGTAGTTAGGCTTAGTTGAGATTATCAAGGAGAATATCATGCAGATTAGATAGGATTACGCAGTTTCAATCCATTGATTTAGGATCTGGTTGTTGTATGTGATGGTATTTATGTAAGTTTTGGATTAGTGTAATGGGATTTGGTTGTGGAGGATTAGACTGTAAAGTTTGAAATTTCTTTGTATTTATGTGTATTATGTGCATGAATGGTCGATCCCATAGGTTTGAAGTTCCTTCGAAATATTTTTGAATGTTGTTGATTTCCAGTTTGGTCCCTTTAAAACTAGATTTTATATAATCGTGTGTTATCGCGTTTAAATCTTCGTTCAATGTGTATTGAGTTAATTCAAATGTATTTCCAAATCACAAAGTTTAGTTAGAGATATCCTGAATATAACTTAGACATAGTTTAAACTTGGCGGAAGCGCTAAAACCTTGGCGGAAAGAGGAAAACTTGATAAATTCGCAAGAAACCCAGGAAAAGGTCTGAACTGTCTAATTGACAGATCAAATAGATCTAATGGTTATCGCGTGCCAACAAGCTCAAGTGTTAAATAGAATAGAAAAGTGGTCTTCGAAGGTGATGGTTGTTTCTTGCGCGGTCTCAGGGTGGTAAGTTGTATTCTGAAATTTCACACAATTACACTTAGTGGCCAACATGTAGCACAGGAAAACTGTTTTTTCACGTGCTCTCGACTTGTTATACATCGCGCATTACTCCACGTGAGATTACATGAAAACTGTTGGATCAAGCAGGATTGATCAACAGTGAGATCGTCCAGCTATTTTGGTGAGCGGATGAAGCGATAGTGTTGAGATCGACGACGGAGAATTAACACGATAAAGTTTTGTGGAATGACAGACACAATAAGGTTTTAAACTGAAGTTGTATTTCCTTTTGGTTTCATGGGAAAAGTGAAGATTTGCCATATTTCAGGTAAAGTTAACAGTTCTATTGTTTTAACTGAATATCTAAAATCAAAGGTTGATGACTGATTTTCCAAAGGGAACCCGAGCAGAAGTTCCACCCGAGCTTGAGGAGATTGTTTTTCGTTTTGAACAATTATCCTTAATGCTTGCAACCAACCCACCATTAGTGGTACCAGAGCAACTTATTGACACTGATCAGGATCTCAAATATTAGAGAAAGAAATCCAACATGGCTTTCAAAGTTGGAGGAAGACATTGTGGTGGTCGAAGAAGAGGAAGACCAGTTGCAAATGCTGAAGAGTTGGAATCTATGGAACAGATGCAAGCTAGACTAGAAGCAGTGGAAATGGGAAATCAAAGAGATGAGATGTCAGTGAGCCTGAAGTTGAAGTGCAGAAGAAGAGGAACCTGCAGAAGTTACTCCTGAAATGAGATTCTTTAAATCAGTGTTGGGATCCACATCTAAATCCATACTTGAGGGTTCAGTTTATACATGAGGTTTAAACCTTGAGGAGTTGATAGACTAGATTAATAGCATGGAAAAATTATTTGATTATGAAGAAATCGAAGAAGGAAAGAGAGTGAAATTTGTTGTCACAAAATTGAAAGGACATGCAACACTTTGGTGGGATGGAGTGCAGGCAGAAAGAAAAGGACTTGGTAAGCAGCCAATTAAAAATTGGAACAAGATGGTAGAAAAGTTGAGAGGTAAGTTTTTGCCAAGTGATTATCAACTTCAATTATATAGACAAATGCAGAATCTTAGACAGAGGTCTTCGACAGTGAAAGAATACACAGAGGAATTTTACAAAGTGAGCATAAGAGCTGGTCAAATTCAAGATACAGACGAGAAGGTTGCAAGATATATAAATGGTCTCAGAATGGAGATCCAAGATGAGATAAGTGTGATGTCTCCTAAAACAGTAGAAGAGGCTTATTAGATGGTATCAAGGCTGAAGAAAAACCCATGAGGAAGAAATCTGCCAGAAGTAGAGGTACTTTCCAAGGAAGAGGAATTCAAGGTGGTAGAGGAATATCTACAGCACCTAGAGATGGAGCTAGCAGCGGCTCGAGTTAGCATACACCCACAGAAGGTGATGCAAGTGGCAGAAGGAGTTTTTTCAGAGGAATAGGAGGTAGAGTCAGAGGAAGAGAAATCAGATGTTACAGATGTAATAAGTTGGAACACAGAGCCTATGAGTGCCCAGGAAACACAGGAAAAAATTAGAAAAATGTAATTGTTTCTAAGACTAAAGAGGAAGCAGCAAAGGTGCCAGAAGAAGAAAATGTACCAGAGAAAGGGGAACCTTTGGTAGTTAACAAAGTTTTGTTAAAGACAGCAAAGGAAGTTGTTGAACCAGCACAGAGAAAGATTTTGTTCAGGATTGTGTGCAAGGTTCAAGGAAAATGCTATCAAATGATAATTGATAGTGGTGTACTAATAATTTGGTCTCTACATAAGTGGTGGAAAAGTTGAAATTAAAGACAGAGAAACATCCAACACCTTACAAGGTGTCATGGCTTCAAAAGGGACATCAGTTGTTAGTGAATGAACAGTGTGAAGTGGAGTTGCAGTTGGGTAAATATAAAGACAAAAAAATTTGTGATGTGATGCCTATGGATGTGTGTCACATATTGTTGGGAAGACCTTGGCAGTATGAAAAAGGAGCTATACATGATGGGAAGAAGAAAACATACAAATTTGGTGAAGGTGGTGTTAATCATATATTGCTGCCTATGGAAGAAGAAGATGCATCAAGAAAATCTTATCCAAAGACTTTATTGCTGAGTGGAAAAGAATACTTGCAGCAGATTGAAGAGGATGAGGTCAATTTTGTATTGATTTGCAAGCCCAAGGTAATAATTACTTCTACTAAGATTTTTTATTTTCCAATTGAAATTCAAGATATGTTGGAGAATTATTGTGATATCATTGTAGATGATTTGCCTAATGAGTTACCACCCATTAAAAAAAATCAGTCATCATATAGATTTGATTCCAGGGGCAAATCTGCCAAATAAAGCAGCTTACAGGATGACTCCCACAGAAAATGAAGAAATTAGAAAACAGGTTTAGGAACTATTAGATAAAGGACTGATTAGAGAGAGTTTGAGTCCTTGTGCAGTGCCAACAGTGTTGAGTCCAAAGAAATATGGAGGTTGGAAAATGTGCACTGATTCAAGAGAAATCAACAAAAATACAATCAGGTATAGATTTCCTTTACCTAGAATCGAAGATTTGATGGATTGTTTAAGTGGAGCAAGATATTTTACAAAGCTGGATTTAAAAAGTGGTTATCATCAAATAAGGATTAGAGAAGGTGATGAATGGAAAAATGCTTTTAAAACAAGTGAATGACTGTATGAATGGATGGTAATTCCTTTTGGGTTATCAAATGCTATTAGTACATTTATGAGGCTTATGAATGAAGTGTTGAAAGAATTTATTGGTAAATTTGTAATAGTATATCTGGATGATATATTAGTTTACAGCATATCTAAAGAGGAACATATGAGACATCTGAGTTATGTCTTACAGAAGCTACAACAAGAAAAGTTACTGCTAAATTTAAAGAAATGTTCATTCATGAAGGAAGAGTTGGTATATTTGGGCTTTGTTGTTTCTGTTGATGGATTAAATATGGATCCAGAGAAGATAAAGGCAATCATAGAGTGGCCTTCACCAAAAAGTGTTTTTGAGGTAAGAAGTTTCCATGGTCTTGTTAGTTTTTATAGAAAAATCATAAGGAATTTTAGTAAGATCAATGCTTATATTATTGACACTATAAAGAAGGATAAACAGCCATTTAAATGGACTGTTGAAGCAGAAAAGAACTTTTAGCTGTTGAAAAGGAAGATCACTGAGAAACCTATTTTAATTTTGCCTGATTTTAATAAACCTTTTCAAGTGAAATGTGATGCTAGTGGAGAAGCTATTGCTGGTATTTTAAGTCAGGAGGACAGACCTGTAGCTTATTTTAGTGAAAAACTGAGTGAGTCAAAGAAGAAATATTCTTCTTATGATAAGGAGTTTTATGCAGTTGTGCAATTATTGAAAAAGTGGAGACATTACTTGATGTCTAAGGAGTTTATACTTTATTCAGACAATCATGCATTGTAGTACATTATGCAATAGCCAAAGCTTAGTCAGAAGCATGCAAATGAGTAGAATATCTTCAAAGTTTTAATTTTGTATTGAAACATATAAATGGTCAATCAAACAAGGTAGCAATTGCCTTAAGCAGAAAAAGTATCCTAGTTCAGGAAAGTCAAATTCAAGTGTTGGGTTTTGATTTTATTAAAGAATTGTATGAGAAAGATTTAAATTTTAAAGAGGCATTTGAAGCTTGTAAAAATCTTGTTTTGTTAGACAGAAGTAAGTGGCTGGATTTTTTCTTGCAAGAAGGGTTGTTGTTTAAAAGAAATCAATTGTGCATACCAAATTGTTCTATGAGAGAAAATTTATTCAAGGAGAAACGTAGTGGTGGACTTGGAGGACATTTTGGTGCAGACAAGACTTATGAGCAGTTGAACCTGTTTTATTTCTGGTCGAAGATGAGACCTGAAGTGGAGAAGTATGTGAAAATTTGTAAAGTTTGTTAGTATGCAAAGGGAAGGAGCCAAAACACAGGTTTCTATGTTCCATTACCTATTCCAGATAGACCTTGGGATATGGTAGGTATGGAGTTTGTTTTGGGTTTACCAAAAACTCAAAGAGGAAATGGTTTAATTTATGTTGTAATTGACAGATTTTCTAAAATGGCACATTTTATTCCATGTTATAAAACCAGTGATGCTACTCACATTGCTAATCTATTTTTTATGGAGATTGTAAGATTGCATGGGTTACCTAAGAGCATTGTTTGAGACAGAGACACTAGATTTGTTGGTTATTTCTGGAGGACCTTGTGGAGGAAACTTGGTACTAAACTGAGTTTCAATTCAGCTTATCATCATCACACTGATGGACAAACTGAAGTTGTAAACAGAAGCTTCTGAGAAGTTTTGCAGCTGAACATCCAAAACAATGGGATTGAATTTTGGCATAGGTTGAGTATGCTTATAACGATTCTCCTAACAGGAGTACAGGGCAGAGTCCATTCCATATAGTTTATGGAATGCACCCAAGAGGAGTGTCTAAATTAAGAGACTTCGAAAAAGTTGAAATGAGAAGTGCTAAAGGAGAAGATTTTGCTTCAGAGATTCAAGCAATACATGAACAGGTAAAACAACAGTTACAGGATAGAAACATAAAGTACAAGACCAAAGCAGACTTGAAGAAGAGAGAAGTTAATTTTGAGGTTGGAGATTTGGTTTTAGCACACCTGAGGAAGGAAAGGTTTCCAAAAAGGGAGTATAACAAGTTAAAATTTAAGAAAATTGGACCATGCAAAGTCTTGAGGAAATTTTCTGCAAATGCATATGAAATTGAATTACCCCTGATATTGGAATATCTCCAATTGTCAATGTTATTGATTTGTACATGTATGAAAGTGGAAAGGCAGAGGATACAACAGAAGATAAGGAAGAACAAAAGGTTGATTGGGTAAAATAGCTACCAACAACAAAGGCATTGTAGCCAGAACATATTTTAGACGAGAGAGTGATTAAAAGGACAAGAGGACAGGAGTATTTTCAGTATTTTGTCAAATGGAACGATCAAACAATTGTTGATTCTACCTGGATGACATATACCATGCTATAGAAGTTGGGCAATTCCGTAGAAGAGCTCATGGACAGGATCCCATGAAGAATTTTGTCCTCAGTATTCTGATGCAGGAGCATGAGGCTTGAAGACAAAAGACTTTGATATTATTAAAAAAATACAAAAAAAAGTTTACAAGCAAAGGAGTGGGATCCTTTAGCTATCACTTTACAAAGCTTTCCAGATAGGATTTGAGCTAGAATTCAGGGATTTGGATTATCTTGTAATTAATTCAAGTAGTTAGGCTTAGTTGAGATTCTCGAGGAGAATATCATGCAGATTAGATAGGATTAGGCAGTTTCGATCCATTGATTTAGGATCTGGTTGTTGTATGTAATGGTATTTATGTAAGTTTTGAATTAGTGTAATGGGATTTGGCTATGGAGGATTAGACTGTAAAGTTTGAAATCTCTCTATATTTTTGTGTATTATGTGCATGAATGGTCAATCCCGGGGGTTTGAAGTTCCTTCGAAATATTTTTGAATGTTATTGATTTCCAATTTGGTCCCCTTAAAACTAGATTTTATATAATCTTGTGTTATCGCATTTAAATCTTCATTCACTATGTATTGAGTTAATTCAAATGTATTCCAAAACCACAGAGTTTAGTTAGCGATATCCTAAATATAACTTAGACATAGTTTAAACTTGGCAGAAGCACTAAAACCTTGGCGGAATGAGGAAAACCTGATAAATTCGCAAGAAACCCAGGAAAAGGTCTAAACCGTATGATCGACAAATCAAATAGATCTAATGGTTATTGTGTGCCAACAAGCGCAGGCATTAAACAAAATAGCAAAGCGGGCTTCGAAGGAGATAGTTGTTTCTCGCGTGGTCTCAAGTTGGTAATTTGTATTCTGAAATTTCATGTGATTACACTTAGCAGCCGATACATAGAACGGGAAAACTGTTTTTCTTGCGTGCTCTCGACTTGTTATACATCGTTCCACATGAGATTACTTAACAACCGTTGGATCAAGCAGGATTGCTCAGCAGTGGAGATCATCTAGCTAGTTTGGTGAGAAGACGAAGCGATAATCGTCGGATTAAGTGTTGAGATCGATGACGGAGAATTAACGCGATAAAGGTTTGTGGAATGACAGACGCGATAAGGTTTTAAACTGAAGTTGTATTTCCTTTTGGTTCCGTGGGAAAATTGAAGGTTTGCCATATTTCTAGTAAAGTTAATAGTTCTGTTGTTTTAACATAATATCTGAAATTAGAGGTTGATAACTAATTTTCCAAAGGGAACCTAAGAAGAAGTTGAACCCGAGCTTGAGGAGATCGTTTCTGGTTTTGAACAATTATCTTTAATGCCTGCAATCGGCCCACCAACATATCATGACATTACCATATCAAATGAAAATACAAATACAATCATACATACCTTACTTTCCTTCTGGTATTTTCCTGCAACTTCCTTGATTGAAAAGATCTTCAATCCCTTGGTCTGCTTCATTCTACATTTCATTGAACCACCAACTCATGAGTTCCAAGAGTTGGAATTTCTAACAAGACATTTGTTGCCTTCCTAGACTAGGATATCCTTCGTTGAGATCTCTATCAGAGATCCTTCAAGGTCTAATATCGCCATTTGGAAAATGTTTCCTTGACTTCTTCCCCTTCTTCAAGGTATAACGAGATTCCCAAGAGCTATGTTCTTCATGATTTCATACGAGCTCTTGATGCCATGATGCATATTACTATGTTCATATCTGCAGGGACTTCTAATATGATCCTTTTGAGAGGGATACCACCTCATCCATAGTGAATATCCATTACTCCCTCTTTTCCTTGATCCTTTCCACAGATTTCTCCATCTGTCAGGTAATATTTTCATCGTACTTACCTTGTCAACCTTTCCTTTGCTACAATTATTTGTATCCAATCAACTTGCCTTTCTCTATCTGACATAGAGACCACAGGTTGTTGATCGAGGTAACCTTTTTGTTTATGGACATTTGTTACCTTGCTTATCAATACCAATGATGATTATCATTTTGCCAGATCTCCTCATTGAGATCTCATGAAGATATTTCTTCATCCTTTGGCGCCCTCTGTACTTTATTTTAGTGAGTATATCCTTTTGTGTTTCCTTTCTTACTTCATAGAACCTTAAGAGTTCTCAGGACTTCAAAGGATACCTTGAGGTACTGACTTCACTCCTTCATGAGAATTCTGTCAATCCTATTGATACGTGAAGACAAAATATTCACCTTGATCATGTTGGTTGTAAATATATTGATGCTTCCTCTAGATAGGATCCTTGTTGAAGCTTATCTTCAAACCTTCAAAATGATTGTCCTGAATATTTGATCCTTGCAGCATCAACATTAGGTTGATTGCCATGATGTAGAGATCCATCAATAGGTGCTATTCTAGCTATGGCATCGAACACCTTCATTCTTTATTGAGTATTGTCCATACAAATCATGTTGTAGAGGATATGCTTCTTTGTATGGTAATCTGGGTTGTTCTTTGAAAAGATCAATCACTGCAATGTTGAGATCATGCTAAGGTTGTTGCTATAAACTAGACTTCGACTTCAAACCTCCAAAACCCTTGTTGTATATTACTGTAGATGTGAAATGCGTCTTGGATTGTCTCCTTAATTAGCCATCCTTGTGTTTCCCACACTGTTGTTGTAGATTGACCCTTTGATCTACGGTTTGATCAAGGTATAGCTTTTTAGTTTGCTATGCTTGCATGTCCCTTTTTCTGCCTTTCCTTGACTGTCGAACCAATCTCTCTGATACCATGTTGAAGAACCTAAGGCATACATAATTACATTGATTCTTCATTACATGATAACAATTTGTGAAAGTGTTTATATAATTTATCTTAGTTTGATGTTTACTTCATTATTAACATGTATATGTTAGCTTCATCAAATTGTTATAAAAAACAAAAGAGACAAGAACATAAAGTATTTGACTTTCTGCCAGGGCCAAAACCTCTCCCTCTTGGAGAGGAAAACCCACGCAAAATTCTTCTTATAGAGATTTATTTGACGAATACCAAGACCATGACCCTTGACACATTCTGCCACTCCAAGAACAAGACATTAATACTCCACTTCATCTCTGATGGGATCATCATCCTTGTTGTACCTCTGAGGTCTCCATTACTGCTACCATCATTGAGAGCACTACTGCTGCACCTTAAGATCTTCACTAAATTGATCTTTACACCATGACTATTTCCTAGAAATCACCATTGAGATGATCTATGTACCTTCATCAAGATCATGCTCTTCAAGAATGAGATCATGACTACTATCAATGTTATGTACTGCATAGAAATCCTCTATAGACGATCGCCAAGATCATGATTATAATCAAAATCATGAATTTCCTAGAAGGTATGCAGAGACAAGTTGATTACTATGATCATCTTCATCAAAACTATGAGATAATAATGGTTATGCTAAATTATTGTGATCCTTCTTTCTTAGGACTGTGTCTGCACTTTCATGGAAGTCTGTTGTAGCTTATGCTAGGATTATATCACTGTGACCCTTCTCCTCACATGATGTCTAGATTGTGATCGTGTTAGTAGTAGTGACCATCAGGTGATTGCGTATATAATAATTGCCGAGATTGTGTAATCACAGTCATGGATGCTTTTTCCCATCATATCAAGACCACCGAGAGGGCTTCACCAAGACTGTGGCTCACTATGCCATTCAGAGTCTTGTCTGCCTGCAGCTATGTCTGAGATTATATCTAACCCAGAACATACGTTAATACAATGCCTATATCCACAGCCTTTTTCTATTTTATCTATTCGAGTAATTTACCTTCAAATCGCAGGTATACCGAGAGGGTGTTAATCTAGTTTTTGTTGCTCCTTATACCCATCCGAGGAGGCAGTTGAACCCTAGATCTAACCTACCAAAAATGTGAATCCTCTGCTCCTTTTACACCCAAAACTTCAAAGACAGATTTGCGAAATTTTCTTGTGTTTTTTTCACTAACCCTTAGTGGGTATTTATAGTAATTTTCCCATATATGCAAGCTGATGTGAGTTTGTGAACTGTCATGACCCTTTATTGAGCCGACATGACTTTCATTTTCTTAATTAATTTGGTTTTGGAGCCGACATGAATAGCTTCTTCTTGATTTCTCTTGCAAACATCTTTGGAGGATTATGCTTGGTTTTTGGAGGGCTTCTACACACCTTTGTGGACTTGATTACATTTACATAAACTCATGAAGAGTTTCAATACACATAACATGACTCTTTGACTCAAACAAATCCTAAAGACATCAAGAAGAAATCTTTTATCTAGTGATACTTCTTGCTCATGAAACCCATGTAGCAAGGCATACAAAAATAATTTATTACATCAATTACAAAGATCATGTCATTATGACGACCGAACCTAGTTACACTTGCTTCAACAACTAGCAGTAAAATTTGACATGAAGGATCTAGGGTTGATGCATTATTATTTGGGACACGAGGTTTGGTAGGGACCTTATGAGATTTATCTAGGTTAAGGAAAGTATGTGATCAAGATGTTGAAGAGGTTTGACATGTTGGATTGCAAACCTATGACAACTCCCATGATCACAAACTTGAAGAGGCTAAGAAGTTTTGAGTCAAGCCCTGTGGATTCGACCACGTATAGAAAATTGATTGGCTCGTTGATGTATTTGGTAAATACTCAACCAGACATATGTTTTGCAGTGAATGTTTTCAATCAGTTCTAGGTAGAGCCCAAGCATGATCATTGGATAGCCGCCAAGCATATATTGAGATATCTACAAGGAACAATCCACTATTGTCTGAAGTATGTTAAGAGGAATGATGTCCACTTAATTGGATGTATAAATTCTGACTCGGGAGGTAGCGAGCAAGATGGATGAGGAACTATTTAAGGATGCTTTAGTTTGGGACCCTCTGTGGTCTCTTATAGATAAGCATAAAACAAGAATCAGTGTCTTTGAGTAGTGCTAAGGCTGGATATATTACAGCTTGCGAAGTATGCAGAGAAGTTGTTTGGTTGAGGAAGCTATTGTCTGACTTGTTTGAAGGACCAATGGACCCTATACACATTGTTACCGATCAAACAAGAAAATTACCTAGTACCCATTTTTTTGAGGTTGCAAAAAATCACCCAATTTTGAAAATTGGTGATTCAGAATACACCTTTTTTTTTTTAACATATTTTCGGCACTTTAAATTTTCTTATGTATCAAGTATGAACATTTTTTTAAAAACGTTAGTGATTTTCATCTCGATTTTGAAAAGTGTTGACGCAGCATCAACACATTTTTTTAAAGAGTTTATTTTTGACACTTTATTTTTTTTTATGTATCAAGTATGAACATTTTTTTTAAATGTTAGTGATTTTCATCTTGATTTTGAAAAGTGTTGATGCAGCATCAACCCTTTTTGTTTAGAGGACTTATTTTTTACACTTTAAATTTTCTAATGTATTAAGTGTGGATATTTTTTTTAAATGTTTGTGATTTTCATGTTGGTAAGAAATAAAAACAAAAACAAAAAACAAAATAAACATGACAAAAAAAACTCAAATAATATATTATATATATAAACACCCATAAAAATGTAAAAAAAAAACAACAAACAAACAAACAAAAACAAAATAAATAAATAAAATATTTCAAAAAACATATAATTTAACGAAAAAATTTTTGAAATTTAACCAAAAAAAACACATTTATAACAATTTTCTTAAGGCTTATATATATATATATATATATATGCGCCACCCCTAGGCTGGGTTGGCCAAGGGCTTTCGGCGGGATTTTTTTTAATATTTTTTAGTAAATTTTTCTTTTATTTTTTTTACTTTTTTTTAATTTTTAATTATTTTATTTGATTTTTTTAATTTATTTTTTTAACTATTTTTTATTTTCATTTTTAATTGTTTTGATGATTTTTATTTTTAGTTATGTATTTTTTATTTTAAAAAAAAAATTGTTTTTTATTTTGTAATTTAATTTTTTTTTGTTAAATAATGTTTTTTTTATGAATTTTTTTATTTTTTATGGCATTAGTCTATAACGCGACTTTTTGAAAGCTTTTCCAGCGGATTTTTCCCGTCAAAATCCGGCAGCAATTCATTGGAATCCCAAGTTTGATAGCTAGTTTCTGCACAATCAATGGCTCCCAGGGATTTTTCAGGACGCTGAATCCAAATATGCAGTTAAAAAACCATTTTAACTGCTAAAAATCAAGATTTAACCTCATTTCTTCCGCCGGATTCCGTCACCGGAATCTCCAAAAAGTCGCATTATAGACATTTTTTTGTTTTTTTTATTTTGATTTTTTTGTCATGTTTTTTTATTTTTTATTTTTTTAAGTTCTATTTCTTGTTATTATTATTTTTAAAATTTATGTTTTTTTGTTTTAAATTTATTTATTTTTCTATATTTGAATTTTGGTGTCTTTTGTATTATTTTTTGTGTTTTTTTAATTGTTTTTAATTTTTTTACAATATTTGAATTTTTGCTTTTTTCTTTTTTTCTTTTCTTTTTTCTTTCTTTCTTTCTTTCTTTCTTTTTTCTTTTTTCTTTTTTTTTGTAATGCTTGGCAGGACCGTCCATTTTCTATTATATATAAGGCAAATTTACACCACACAGTTTTACCCGGTGGCCTCAACTTGCCCCGAGGAGAAACCGAGTTTGTTGGCCATCGGTCAGCATTATACGCTATCAAAAAACAAAATTGTTTAAGTCTTGCTAGCAAGACTAAGTAGGTCTTAATCTCATGTCCAAATACTATATAACTTCTAGCGTAAACAATAGGAAATTTAAATGCTATCCGCATAAACAAAAACTAAGCATAGAGGAACTAATCCTTCTTGACGTTCTACTCCTCGGAGTCTAAGGCAACAGGAGCGGGATCTTCAGCAGTTTCCTATGGCATACCAAACAGATCCACAATGCAAGGGATGTGACGGTCAATACGATCCATTTTGATATCCTGTTTGTGCAACTGAAAGAGGATTTTCTCCATGTCTTTTTTATAATTGGGCAAGCCCTGCATTGTGACTGCCATCCCCACAGAAATTTGTTCCATTGCTTTACCAAGCAAACTTACAGGTACAGGGTGTGTTTGAATTGTGTGATTCTCCCTTTTGTATTCCTTGGGTCAGGAACCATCGTCCTCCAGATTTATATCTTGTCATCTGGTTCCATCTCCTGTTTTATCTTTGCTTCCCAGTTATCAATCAGCTTTCGGATACCTTCATCTGTTTCATCCCTGTATGTCACAGTTGCTTCTGCTATGAGGTGCTCAACAGGCTTGCGGTCTTCCATCGGGTTGGGTCTCTTGGTTGCCTAGGGAGACAGACCCTTACTTCCATGACCACGTCAGCGTTTTGTTGGAGCCATGTCTTGTTCCTTGATGCCATACTAAAAATTCGTCGTTAGCCCGCAGACGAAGTTCCGCCTCCTCTCTTCCACTCTGAGCTTCCTTCCTTCTCCTCTGCAAAATTCACTTTTCCGACACGTCGAATACCTTCCCCGTCTCCACCACCCTTCCTTATCCCTACCTCTACCACCTTTGCTAGCCCACATCCCATGCATTCATGAGTGAGGACACCGCACCCCCTGCCTTAAGTATGAGGGGGGCGGTTGTAATAAACGCTTGGGTATTGACCATGTCAACTCAATGTTTGTCGCCGCTGACACCACGTCTCATCCCGATCGATAGCGTGTTTTTTTTATTGTTTTTATTTTTTTCAATATTTAAATTTTGCTTTCTTTTGTATTTATTTTTGTGTTTTTTTCATTGTTTTTTCTTTTTATCAATGTTAAAAATTTTGTTTTCTTTTGTATTATTTTTTGTTTTTTTTCAATATTTGATTTTTGTTTTCTTTTGTATTTTTCATTTTTATTTCTTTACATATTTATATTTTAGTTTGGTTTTTATTTTTTTTCTATGGGGTCCATGTCGATGCTCGTCTAGCAACCCGATCCCCTTATGTGCAATTTGATAGTTGATTTTAAAATTTTTGTTATAATGAATCAAGTCTGCCCCCACAATGTATCAATTTCATGGTTGGTCCTTAAGTTTTCATTATAATGGGTCAAGTTCACCTACACTACGTGTCAATTTGATGGTCGGTTTTTAAATTTTTGTTGCAATATATCAGTTGTCTTAGGCTAATATTTAAAATCGCTATATATTTAGCATTTAAATAATAAATAACTTTTGGGTGTTCATTTTTGAATTTTTTTGTCGTAAAAATTTTCCATAATGTCATGCTTGAAATATTTTGAAAACTTGAGATTTTTTTGTAGTCATAATCTTTGGTTTTAATTACATGGTTGAAAAATTGTCAAGATTTTAATGTTTTTCTAAGTCATGATGTTTTATCTTTAATGTTATGATTGAAAACAATTATAATTTCAGCGTTTTTTAAAGTCGTGATATTTATCTTTAACAACATGGATGGAAATTGTTGGAATTATCAAGATTTGAGACATGATATTTTATGTTTAATATCATGTCCAAGAATTGTTGAAATTTTATAGTTTTTCAAAGTCTGAATATTATATCTTTAATTTCATTGCTAAAAAATGTCAAAATTGTAACTTGATTTTCTTTTTTGTTATTCCAAAATCAACACTTATTTTTTTAAGGGTTTTTTTCATCCATTTTGCACAAAAAAAAATGGTTTTTACTTACATTTATAAAAAATGTTGAAAATTTACCCCAAAAAGACATCGTTATAGCATACACAATTTTCATTTTTGGGTTGTTTTTCATGTTTTTTGGGGGGTTTTGGGCTAGAGTACCCGTTTTGAGGCAATAGTTCCCATTTGATCGGTAACTATGTTTATAGTGATACATTGTGACAACGCCAAATTTATAAGGTTGTTTGAAGACCTAGTGTTTCATGGAAAGACAAAGCACATAAATAACAAGTATCACTACATTTGAAAGTTGATGCAGGAAGGAGTGTTGCATCTATGGTATATCTCCACTAATGAATAGGTACCTGACATCTTAACAAACTATCTTCCTAACAAAAAGCTTGTGCACCTAAGAAATAAGCTTGGACTGGTTGATATAGCCTCCCTAGTTAAGAGGGAGAGATAGAGACATCATCTTGTCTTTGCTTCAGGAAGAAAGAATGGAGGATTGGGTAAGCATCTAGCATCCGATACTCTTTGAGGATGAGATAGGCCATACAATTTAAGAGTAGTCATAGAGGATATATATTCTTTAAGGACTGGGTATCCAAGATAAGAATAGTCTTGGAAGGACATACCATGTGAACACCTGGGTGAGGTATGTGCCTTGAGAGACAATGGCGATGGTGTCTATTAGTCATTGGTCTCGCCAATATTGTGCTATGATATTGTAGAGAGATATAATTGTTAGTCAAGGTCTTGCTATGTGACAATGCTAGTTAGTATCATGTTGAACAGGTGTCTTCCCGATATTACTCTTCTTATGAGATCTATTTAGATTGAGAATGCCCATGTACCATTTATGAATACCTCCCTAATTAAGAGGGAGTGTTGAAAAATGTGTAACTAGGTTCGGTTTTCATAAATATGAAATGCACTTTTGACTCTTGAATATTGTAAAATGAAATAAACAATTGTTATTGTTATTTCTGAAGCATGGGTTTCATGCTCAAGGTCTTTTATTTTAGAGGTCAAGCACCCATTCAATGCGTCTAGGGTTTGTCCTAGGTCAATAAGTCAAAAGAGTCATTGTCATAGGATGAAGACCCCATCGGGCACATTGTAATTTTTAAAAAGATTTTCTTTATATTTAAAAGTATTAAAATACCCTCCAAGACCAAGTCACCTTACTAGTTAAGAAGTCGGACTAATTTAAGATACTTCATCCACCTTGAAAGCTTATATATAGGAGGTAACTTGACTTCCTATGGACACAATTCATTCTCTCATCAAGAAAGCAAAGGAGAAGAAGAAAGATGCTAGTGAAGGAATAAGAAGGACATAGATCAAGTGATTGGGTAATTACTCTCTCTCTCTCTTCACATGTGTGAAGGAAGGAGACTATGGTTTTTGCTGCTAGGTTAGGGTTTTGTTGCTACAGGATCAAACTTGGAGAAAGTTAGATAGAAGATCGAAGGAAGGCTCATTAGATCATCCTCAAGCCCTCCTCAAGCCCTATAAAAAGGAGAAGGTCTCAAGAAGTCTTAGAGGCTCGAAATAAACTCAAACATGTGGAAGTAACTGTTGCTAGGAGGGCCAAAAATTTTAGACTTGTAGTAGAAGCCAAAATTCTGTTGTTGGGGGTCGAAGTTGTGTTGATGGAAGAGATTTGACTGGGTTTGACTTGGACAAAGGAAGCACATCATCAAGAAGATCGGACTTGGTTGTAAAATGGTATTGTTCTTAGTCTAGATGTCTTGGAATTTGTCAATTGAAGGATCTATAAGAAGAGAAGAGATTTGGGGGTTTTCCTCTCACGTGGAGAGGTTTTGGCCCTAGCTTATAACCTATATCATGTGTTCTTGTGTATTCTTGATCTTATTGTTTTGGTAGTTGTTTGGTGCTAAGGAAAACATAATATTAAGAAAAGAACCTAATAAGTAAGAAAAAATAAAAAGACATATGAAGCAATTATCAAGTATAAGAGATATCATTCTAACTATAGCCCTATAGATTTCTAAACAGAAACTTGTGCTCTTAATAAGTGCAAGCATATCAAGTCTTGGTTAGTCCAACTACACATTAGAACTAAAAATATGGTCAGAGAAATGGTAGACAATGTCCTTTGGATATGAATGGACTCTTTACATGGGAAAATTTAAATATTTTTCCACTTAGTCTTATGAAGTTCTCATTGGATTGGATTAGTTAGAAGCACATCAAGTTAAACTTGTTGGCTACAACGATACTTTTAATTGAATTGATGAATATGGGAACTCAAGGGTGGCAAGGTGCATAAATAAGGCAAATTTTGTTAGGAAAAAAATTATCCTTTTAGCTAAAGAAATGATTTATAGAAGGTTGTCAATTATATGCAACATGTGTATTAGATTTAGTAGAAGAAAAAAGTCCCAATATTGAAGACTATCATGTTTTACAAGATGTTAGTGATCTATTCCTTGATGAAGTGTGAGGACTTCTTCCAAAGAGGGATATTGATTTCACAATTAATGGAGTTACTCCAATGTCTTGTTGTAAAATCAAGAGACTTGTAGATTATAGATGATTTTCCTTATCTTGATAATTACTTGTGATATGTGTTGGCTTCTTATTATTTATTATATCTTTTCCATCAAGCAATTACCACACAATGAAGATCACAACAAGCTCCAAGCCAAGGAAATATCCCTCCAAGGGGTAACTCCAAAAAGAAAGCTTCTCTTTTTATAGAATATTCTTACAATGAGACTTCCAAGACCCAAAGACCAAAGCCCAAAATCCTCCCAAGCACCAAGTCATCCCTCTAGCAAGATCTTCTTCAAGGCAACTTCAAAACTTCGACCTTTTGTAGCTTCGCTCTAGAATTTCGGCCCTACAACTACAATTCAGAATTTCGGCCTCTTGCAACTAGAAGCTACACAAAAACCCTAGCAGCTTCACACGTGAGGACATAAAAAGATATAAACCCAAAATACTTCGACTTCTTTTCCCTTCCTTTGTCCTTCTAGCTCTTTCTCTTCCTTCATTATTGCAGAACGAACTTGAGATGAGTGAGTGCTTCAAATGAGTCGAGCTCCTTCTATTTATGGCCTTCTTGAGGGGTTGAATAACCCTCCTTTAGGCTGCCTTCATCCTACCTGGGCCGACTTGGTCTTGGAGGAATAAATGGTTTTTCTTGACTCAAAATACATATTTTCTTTTGTTTCAAAGAGTTTAAATGAGATTATAATACATGAAATAAATTATTCTTTGTCTTAGAAAGACCTAGAAAGGCCTAAAAGCACGAAGAACATGTTTTTGACCTAGACTTGACCATGAAACATATGCTTTGACTAAAATAAATTTATTTTCTCTCTTTTTCTTTCTTTATTAAAAAATATACAATGACATGTTTACAAAAGGTCGTTATGAAGACTAAACCTAGTTACAATTTCCAACACTCCCTCTTGACTAAGGAGGTATTCATAATCCCATCATGAAGTACAAGGAATCTCAATCTTTAAGCATTATCATAAGAAGAGTTGGATTGATAAGTCATCTATCAAGCATTCATATCATAACCAACACTGTCATTAAAATCCTTAATTAGACAAGCTCATCTTCATTCAAGAGCATTATGTTGGGAGGCTCTACACAAGCTGCCACACTACTTCTAAGGCACATACCCCATCCATAAATTCAACAGGTATGTCCTTTTAGGACTATTCTTATCTTGGATTTCCAATATTGCATCCTCAAAAAATATCAGTCCTATTCAACTACTCTTATCTTGGATGCCCTACCTCGTCCTCAAAGAGTGTCAGTCTACTTCTTTCTTGAATTCTACATTCCATAAGAAGTTCCATTCTCATATGCTTATCCAATCCTCTAGACTCCATTCTTTCCTTATGGTCTTCACTAAGAATTATGGTTGTTTGTATTATTCTAGTGCATGGCACATAAAGATAAGAACTATCCAACACCACTCCCTCTCAACTAGGGAAGAGATGTCTACCAAACCAAGCTTGTCTCTCAAGTAATCAAGCTTCTTATTTGGTAATGTTTTAGTCAGAATATCTACTACCTATTCATCTATAGATATACAATGCAACTTCATAACCCCATCTCATACCAGGCTTATGATGTAATGCTACTTATTATTTATATGCTTCGTCCTAGCATGAAAAATCGGGTCTTCTGTTAATCTTATGCAACTTTCATTATCACAATGTATGTGTGTATGGCTAAGCGGTCCTTCAAATAAATTTGATAATAACTTCTTGAGCCAAATAGCTTCTTGACTGACTTCACTTGCATCAACATACTCAGCTTCAACACTACTCAAAGCAATTGTATCATGCTTTCTACTCATCCATGAGACCATGGAAGATCCTAATTTGAAGCATCCACCTATTGTGCTTCTTCCTTTTTCGTCATTGCCACCCTAATCAAAATCTGTATATCCTATGATTTTGATCTCATTACCATTATACCAAAGGCAATGGTGTATGGCTCCATGTAGGTATCTTAGGATATGTTTGGCTGTAATCCAATGATCATGTTTTGGATCCATCTAAAATTGATTAAGGAAATTTATTGTAAAAAAAAATGTTAGGTCTTATGTTTACTAAATACTTCAAGGACCCAATCAACTATTTGTAGCATGTAGGATCCATCGGAATAGAATTTAAACTCCTCAATTTCTTTAGATTGGTAATCATAGGAGTCGTCATAGGCTTGCTATCCATCGTGCCAAATTTTTTAAGAATCTTGATCACATATTTCCCCTGACCAAGATATATTTCACCTAGATTTTGCCAAAATTCTAGTCCCGGGTAATAATGCATAATCCCAAGATCCTTCATATCAAACTTGAATGCTAATTGCTTCTTGCATTCCTGAATTCGATGCTCTACACTTGTAACAAGTAGATCACCCACATACAATAGTATAATTGTTGGTTCACCCTGGACCACCCTGATGTATAGTTTAGGATCTACATAACTCTTGGAAAAACCAAGTCTCAATAGGAATGCATCCCTTCTCTCATATTGGGCTCCAGGTGCATGCTTTAAGCCATATAGATTTTTCTCTAGTTTGACGACAAGAGTCTCCCTCTAACTTATTTCAAATCCTTGAGGCTTCTCATTAAAAATCTCTCCATCACTAGTACCATTCAGAGAAGTTGTCTCCACACCCATTTGATGGATGTTCCATCCTATAGTAGCAACCAAAGAAACAAGTGATCTAATTGTTGTATATCTCATTGTAGGGACAAATGTTTCATCATAATCAATACCATATTTCTAAGAGAAGCCTCTCGCTACAAACCTTTCTTTGTATTTATTTTATATATCCATTTTGAAGTGACTATTGATTTGTCACTTAGTCTAGGAACAATTTCCCAAACATCATTCTTCAAAATTTACTCGTATTCTTCGAGCATCACACTCCTACATCTTGATGCTTAGCTGCATCTTCAAAGGAGGAAGGTTCAGCTTCAATGATTTTCATCATATATAATGCATATCTATAATATTTTTTTGGTCGTTTACTTTCTCTAAAGGTCCCTTTTGTTGAGTGTCCTTCTGCTTCTTGTAGAGTAGTTCTCAACCAAGGAGGCCTCTTTCGATTTTCAAGAACAATTACTTGTTGCACAGGCTCGCTAGGACCTTCAACATCTTCTTCAATTGATGTCGAATCTTGACAATCATTGTCCCTCGATATATCCTCAATGATGGTTATCTCTTCTTCATCAGAATCAACTATAACATCTTTTGATTTCTTGTAAGCTATACTTTCATTAAAGATTACATCCTTGCTTACCTCAATATGACGATCTTTCTTAATATATATTCTGTAAGATTTTGATGAAGCACTCTATCCAACAAATATGCCTTTCATACTAGTAAGATCCAATTTCTTCCTTTTGTCCTTTGGTATATGTATATAAACCAAACATCCAAATATTCAAAGATGATCCACATTTGGATTATTTCTTGTAAATGCTTCTTCCATAGTCATATTGTTGATAATCTTGTGCGGACTTTGGTTCTGCAAGAAGACAATTGTTACACATGCTTCTCCCCATAGGAATTGAGGGGAATCTTGATCATGAAGCATGGCTCTTACACATTCTTCAATTTTTTCATTTTCCCTTTTAGCCGCACCATTTTGTCCAGGATTATAAGGAATAATTAGCTCCCTCTTAATCCCTATTTCCTTGAAAAATGCTATTAGTTCTTTGGAGGTATATTCTCCACCATTGCCAGACCTTAGATTCTTCTTCTTTCTTTTAGTTAGATTCTCCACTTATTCTTGAATTCTTGAAATTTCTCGAATACCTCATTTTTGGTCTTGAGGAGGTATAACCAAGTTTTCTTTGAGAAATCATCAATGAAGGTCACATAATATTGATGCCCACCAAGGGATTTTACTACCATAGGACCACATAGATCAGAGTGTATGAGATCTAAAACTTCCTTAGATCTGGTTATCACTTCTTGCAAATGGCTTCTTTATGTTCTTGTCTAGAGCAAAACCCTTATTGGTCCCTTCATGTTCTTCCTTCAATTTGAGGATTCCATTTACCATTTGATCTAGAGATGGAAAAAAAAATATAATAAAGGTATTTGTACCTTTTATGCCATATTTCATAAGGGTTCACATCTAAGTGAACTAGGGCTTGAGAAAGAGGTGTAAGCAGTTTGTATAATGACCCCTCACGAATCCTAATTACCCTAGCATGGTCAATACCAGAGTCCTTACCCCAAACTAAACCCTTGCCATCAACAAAAACAATTCTATCACCCTTATCCTCTAAACAAGAAATAGAAAGTAATTTTTTCTTCAAACCTAGAACATATAAAATGTTGTTGAGGTGACTACTTCCACTAGACTCAAGCTGCAATGAAGTAGATCCAATCCCTTTCACTGGATAACTCTTCTTGTCTCCAAGTTCAATTTAATGAGAGGAGGTTCATTTTGACAAAGTCTAGAGCTGACTAGATTCTCCTATCGTATGTCTAGAAGCACTAATGTCAATAACCCCTACATTCTCATCCTTGAAAGTCCTAAACAAAGAAGAAAATAAACTCCATCCATTACTTCTAGCTTGGAAACAATCTTCAAGATGTAACCCTTGATGGATGTAGTGAGATTCCTAAGAAGCTTGAAACCCTTCTTCATAACCCTTGCCAGAGTGCCAACTAAGATGTGATCTTCAGTCTCCTTGTACCTTAGCTCTAATACCATGTTGGAAAATCAAGAGACTTGTAGATTATAAATGATTTTCCTTATCTTGATAATTACTTGTGATATTTGTTGGATTCTTATTATTTATTATATCTTGTTCATCAAGCAATTACCAAACAATGAAGATCACAACGAGACAAAGTAGTTACACTATATATAGGCTTAAAGCCAAGGCAAAACCCCTACAAGGGGAAAACTCAGAAAGAAAGCTTCTCTTCTTATAGAATATTATTACAATGATACTTCTAAGACCAAAACTCAAAATCCTCCCACTCCAACAATATCTTCTCCAAGGCAGCTTCAAAACTTCATCCTTTTGTAGCTTTGCTTTAGAATTTCAGCCTTGCTGCTACACTTCAAAATTTTGGTCTCTTGCAATTGGAAGCTAGACAAAAATCCTAGTAGCTTCATATATGTGGATAGAAAAATGATATAAACCCAAAAGACTTTGAATTATGCTTTCGTCCTTCATCCCTTTATCTCTTTCTCCTTCTTCGCTATTACAAATCAAACCTGAGATGAGTGAGTGATTCGAATGATTTGATCTCCTTATATTTATAGCCTTTTTGAGGGGTCGAATAACCATACTTTAGGCCAACTTCATCTTGCTTGGCTTGACTTGGTCTTCGAGGAATAAATGGATTTTCTTGACTCAAAATAAATATTTCATTTTGTTACAAAGAGTCCAAATGGGGCTATAATACATGACATAAATTCTTCTTTGTCCTAGAAAGACCTAGAAGCATGAAGAAAATGCTTTTGACCTAAACTTGAGCATGAACCCATGCTTTGAATTAAGTAAAAAAAAAAATCTTTCTTTTTCTTTCTTTATACAAAATATACAATGTTATGTTTACAAAAGGTCATTATGAAGACTGAACATAGTTACAATTTCCAACATGCCCAAGGCACCTTATATAATGAGCACCCCATAATTATTGGAGTTCAAAATGAAATTGCAAGAGTTGTTGGAAAATAGCCCCATTCAACCAAGTATGTCTCCATGGGGAGTGCTTGCATTATTTGTGAAAGTTAAAGAGGGAACTTTCAGGTTGTGTATTTATTACATGCAACATAATAAAATGACAATCAAGAACACATATTGATTACCTCAAATTGATGATGTGCTTGACCAAATGAGAGGAGAAAAAGTATTTTCAAAGATTGTTTTGAGGTCTAGTTATCATCAAGTAAGAATTCAGGAAGACAAATTTCATAACTAGGCATGGTCGCTATGAGTTTGTTTTGATGTCATTTGGTTTTATGCATGCACCAATTGCATTAATGTCTCTCATGAATAGTGATTTCAATAAATAATTATATGAGTTTGTGTTTGTTTTTTGAGCTAGTTTTCTTATTTTATTTCAAGTGATGAAGAGCACGAGGAACATTTGAGAATGGTTTTGCAAGTGCTAAGAGAGCATAAGTTGTATGCAAGGCTAAACAATATTTCTTTTTATTTCAAGAAAATTCATTACTCGGGTCACATTATTTCATAAAATGGAATATTTGTATATCCATGATAGATTGAAGCCATAATGATTTGGCCCGCTCAAAAGAATGTAACTATGAAAGATCTTTTGTGGGTCTTGCTAGACGTTACAAAAGATTCATTGAGGATTTTTCTAAGATTGCACACCTGATTACCTATTTCCAAGAGAAGGGGATTGAGTTTTGAATGGACACTAGAGTGTGGGGAAATATTTTAGCTAGTGAAAAGGCTTCTTACTACCACCCCAATAATGAAAATTACAAATATGAACAAATGTTTTGTTGTATGCACAAATGCTTGTAGAGAAGGACTCAATGAAGTACTTATGCAAGAGAATCATATAGTGTGCCATGAGTCATGAAATTTGAAAGAACATGAGAAAAAATATGTCATTTGTGATTTCAAACTGTTGGGCGCAGGATCCCCCAAGGGAAATTTTGGGGCTTAGAGCCCAAATTTTGGTCATAAATTGTATCTTTGATGTAAAGACTCCACATTTTGTGGGGGCGGAGCGCGTAGCTTGTAAATGAGTCATAGGGTTTTCCGCCCTTAATTTTGTAATGTAATGTCGGCTATAGAGATCTACCCATGGTCAACGGACCATGGGATTGTATAAATAGAGCGAGGCTCTAAGTTGTAAATGAATAATGGAATAGAAGCATAGCGGAAGATCCAAGGGTAAAGTCGAGTCTTTGGGTCGTCGAGTAGGAGAAGGCTCTGCAGTTGAGTGCACAGAGCCCCAGTAGTTTGCAGCTGAGTGCACAGAGCGAGTCAAGTCTGTAACTATTGAAGCATTAATAAAGATAAGTTTTACATCAATTCTATGTATTTATTTCATGTTTTCTATATCGAATATATTGGGTATAAATTGCATTTATGTTGTCTACATGGTGCGCAAACATATATAACTGTGTATATTAAGTGAATGTGAGTTAAAGTATCTGTTTACGCGAAGTTGAATAACATCTATAAGAGGATAAGTAAGATATGCGGTGTAACTTGGGGAAATAGCGTAGATCATTGCCATAGCAGCGTAAAATCACCTCAGCCCCTGGTTAGGGTTGCGCGATGGAAAATTATAGCAGATCGCGAAGGTATCGCAAGTCAAAACAGTGCATGAAGGACAATTATAGCAGATTGTGAAGGTATCGTAGGTTAGAACAGTGCATGAACTGACCTACGTGAAGGTAGGCATAGTTGGACTAAATCAACCTCTCAAACATCTCGAGGGTGCGGAAACTTGGTTCTAGCATCCCCCCCATATTGTTTTGGGCGATATTTTAGTTCGTGCTTCGCGGGCTGATGCCAAAAGGGCCAGTAGTGTGGGGATTTGTTTGGCTAATTAACTCTAAACCTGGGTTAGGCCCCGTCAAGCCAAAAAATGGTTTTGTTGCTGGGATCGGAATTTGCATAGAGATGTCTGCTTTCGTATCATTAGAATCCAACTAAGAAGGAAATTGAAGGCTGGTTGGATAGAAGAATTCACGAGTTCGTTGCACAGGACAACAGGAACCCGCGATTGACAAAAGAAGAGTGGTTAGGCTGCTACTTGCACACAAAGATCCACGAAATATTCTTCCCGTCTTTCCCTACTAAGTTGTACGAGTGGATCATGAATCTAGCAGATAGCCAAGGAAGGTGAAAACTCGACAATCCTATTGTGTGGAACCCAAAATTAGTACGAAGGTTGGAAGCATCAGAGGATAAGATCATGCACGTCGTTGATCATTGGCTTGATCAAATTATAGGACGATTCATTACTGATTTTGCAGTTGACACCTCAGTTAGCTATAGCGAGTTAGAGCGACGCTTTCTCGAAGGACCGCGAGGTAAGTACGTAAAGTCTCTGAATACTTGGATTAAAATGTTATTATGTGAAAATAGGTTTATGCAATTACCTTGATGTTCGGGGCTACGCAAAGTGGAAAAACTTACAGGAACAAAGAAAATAAGGGACCAAAAACTAGCCCCTTGATTTCACCTCCGCGAGGGGATGAGGAAGAGCTCGCGAAGGTCTCGCCATGAAGTGCGATCCATTTGATAAGGAAAAGAATTCTGAGAATACCACCCCCACCCACACTACCACCAGCTTCACCACCATCACCTCCATCTTTGCCCATACCACCTCTGCCACCATCACGATTCAATATGGCAAGCACGATAAAGTTTCTTGTGTTCAAGGGAGTGGGAAATGAGGATCCAGACCAATTTTTGTTCGTTGTAAGAGTCTTATGGGAAGCACAAGGAGTTACATATGACAATATAAATAAAGTGACATTGGTTAGCGCGTTGCAGGACTGCGCACTAACCTGGTATATTAAGCACTCAAATGATAATCCAAATGTGGGAATCATGGATATCCAAGCAGCGCTAAACAGAGAATTTAGCAAGCCGAAGTTTGAAGCACAGTCAATCATTGTATTCAAAGAGATCACAATGCTACCAGGGGAGACTCCTTGGGAGCTAGATCAGACACTAAAATGCATGATTCGCGAAGCTAATATGAATCTAACGAATGGGCAACATCATGAACGGTTTGTAGCATCGCTAACACCGCATCTGAGGAGTGCACTATTAAAACAAAAATTAAGGACTCAAGCAGAGGCCTTAGAGATCGCAATGAGGCTGCACGAGACCTCGATGTAGGATCCTAACCTGGGAATTCAGCAAATCCACACGCAGCTGAAGAATTTATGCCTGGAGATGCAGAGTCTGAAACAGGACAGGGCAACCCGACCAGAAGTGCACAAAGAGGTGTGGTGCGTAAAATGCAAAGGTCAAGGTCATGACAAGGATCATTACCCAGTTTTCGTAAATTACCTCGCGAGAGGAGGACCGATGCTGTTGAGGCCAGAAGCGCAAGAAGGACCTAGCATGACACCTAATTTGTGGTGCGAAATTTGTCAAATAGGTGGAAAACATGCTACAGACAATTTCCATTTGTTATAGAAGTATACTCAAAATTCGCAACAATTGTTTAGTAACTTTTGTAGGTCGGTGGGACACGATGAGTGCACTTGTAGGAGCTCTGAGTTGACGATGGATAGAACTCCCACCCACAGAGTTTAGGCTGAATCACAACCCCTAGAACAAAATGCAGGAGTGGCGCAAACAAGATTTCAAGGGCGCGGACAAGGCCAATGTGGAGGGGGACCTGAAAGAGGTCACGGACAGTTGATATGCTACAATTATGGCAGGCCAGTACATTATGCCCATGATTGTACGAATCCAACGCACCTATCATGTTTGTATTGCAACTTGTTTGATCATGAGACACAATATTGTCCTACGTTGATAGCTAGGGTACGTGACAAAGGAGCACTACCACCTCCCCCGACTCAGAACCTATAGATGATGAGGTCTGAGCCGCGCGAGGAAGATCCAAATGTGAACATTGTGCTCTGAACTGGAATCGCGACGGGAGATGACAAAGGAGAACAACCAGAGGATAGTACTTGGGTTAGCAAAGCTTCGAGGAAATAAGTGGAGTTTGATTTGGAGCGCGCTCGGGAAACTTTCATATAATCTAAGAAGAGCTTCGCTAAGGCCTTCACTTTAGGAAGCAAAGATAGACCAGAGCCAGAGATGGACCCATTCATGCTCACAATGTTCTTGGAAACATGTATGAAGTTACTGCGTGACAGTAAAGCTGTAAAAGGATTGCAGGAACTCATTAACAAAGGAGATGGGGCCACGCCAGGAGAACCGCGTGTGGTCAGAAAGATTGGAAAGCATAAGACAAGGATGGGAAGAGAAACAAGGTTAACCGCCCAAATTGGAGAATATGAGATGGACCAAGTAATTCTGGATTTAGGATCGTATGCAAATGTTCTGCCGAAGCAAACATGGGAGCGAATGGGGAGACCTACGCTATAATGGTCTCTTATTCAGCTGTGAATGGCGAACCAACAGAAGATAATACCCATGGGGTGATTGCAGGGCATAATCGTGGACATTGAAGGAGCGAGTGCGCTAGCAGATTTTGAAGTGATAGAGATTGTTGATGACAGCAATCCTTACCCCGCACTCTTAGGAATTTATTAGGCCACTGACATGAATGGGGTGATTAATCTGAAGAAGCGCAAGATGAATTTTTAGAAGAAGTCACTACGCATAGTTATACCCCTGGACTCTGTTGAAGGATTGCGCTATATAGAGTCGGTGCGTAACTATGAAATTGATGATGATTTGGACTGCATCTATAAGATAACATCGTGAAACTAGAACTGGGTGAATCCCACCATGGATGGGCGGATTGCATGGGAGCGCAAAAGCTCCTGTACTTCGGATTCGAATGAGGAAACGGAGTGATGGCAAAATCGGTTACATGAGGTAACTATGCTTAATTGTAATATGATGACAAGGTCGTTGCGCTGTGTATCGACAGAAGTAAGAGACTTAACTACTTATGATGGCCTCAGTGAGGTAGATACCTTCTTGAATAAATTTGAAAGGGAGGTGCCAGAAAAGCAATGCTTCTAGGCCTTGGATTGGGCACTGCGTGGTGGGGTACGCACAAGGGGAGCTTTGACGACTGGCGCAAATGTAGAAGGATGATGCACACGATTTGGGAAGCCTAGGGTGTGATTGACAAACATATACAATGGAAGAAATGATCTGCGCGCAAGTCTGGTCGGGTGGATGCAAGCATATGGAAAACAACCTGCACGTATGCACATGAACTTCGCGCTGAAATTTATGGTCAAAAAGTATGTGTTGGGGGGAAAATGTGCAAATGGCTCTTAATGTTGGAAAGACAATACGTAGGAAGGACAATCACACAGAAGGTTTTCCATGCAGAAGCATTTAGTAAGGTGTGCAATGTGCTGACCAAGGTATTTAATGCGCAGCGAAGTGATTGGGACATGCGCGTACCCACAGTATTATGGGCTTATAGGATGACATGCAAGAAACTGACGGAACAGACACCTTTCCGGCTTTTCTATGGAGTAGAAGCCGTAATTCTTGTGGAGTACATTGTACCTAGTCTGCGTATAGTGGTGCTCACAGGTATGACGAATCACGGAGCCCTGGAGGAGAGGCTCGCGCAATTGGAGGAGCTTGAAGAAGAATGGCTTTTGGCTGGATTCCACCAGTAGGTTAAAAAACAACGTGAAAAGGCCTGGCACGATCGACATATTAAGTTGCGCACCTTCAAGGTGAATGATTTGGTGTTGCTATATGATAGTAAGTTTGATCAAATCGCAAGGAAGCTCAGAATGCATTGGTTGGGACTGTATGTTATAAAGCAGACCATAGATGGTGGCACATGCAGTTGGAAAAGTTAAATGGAGAATTCTTCCCAGGAAAGGTCAATGGCATTCGTTTGAAGCTATACACAGGTGGCCCGGCCATCTGACTAACTGCAAGAAGTACAGTATTAGCGCAACAAGCAGCTGAAAGGAGGCATGGGACTATAAACTACTCTGCCCAGGAGCTACGCGATGACACAACTCCGTGCAGTAGCAAAGTGTCACAGGGTCCGCTATAGCACGAGGGCAGTTGTGCTATCGCACGAGTTGGCTAGAAAGTGACCGTTACAGTCACTATTCACGATGTGATGCTTGCTTTGAGACCAAATGGAGCAGGCAGGAGGCATTTAAGGCGAACTTTATGGGCTATATTTGGGAAAATTTGCTGCCAAGGGAGCATTAATGGACCGAAAGAAGGGGAAACGGTCGAATTAAAATTCAAAAGGTGCCATAAATAACAAGTAGTTGTCTAGTGAACAACACTTGCCATTTTGAGAACTGAGTTGTTGCGCTATCAACTATGTATGGACCTTTCAAGCTTTGCCACTTCGAGAGCAAGCTTAGTCTTTGAAACATTACTGAAGGAAACATATGACCTTCTAACGAGAATGATGGAAGAGCTTGAGGAAGTCGTGGATACCGGAGCAATAACATCTGAGGAGGCCACATGGGCCATAATGGTAGGAGAAGCCCTATAAAGTGTCGAGATAGTGGCAGAAATCCCTAGATTGTCGTGCACGTCGAGACCCAAGAAATATAAGCAACATATCGTACCAGTGCACGTGTCCCCTGGAAACCCGCTCAGGACTAAACTTACCATGGAAGAAAAGGGAAAGGCAATCAATTTGGAAGCTGATGAAGAGGAGGAAGACTTTGAAGAAATCCTGGTAGAGGAAGAAGTAGACATAGAGATGGAGGCAGTGTAGGTTTTAACCACGTACAGAAATTACCTGCATATGAATTCTAAAACACAGAAAATAAACGATGTGAGAGCAAAACACCTAAAACACATATACAGAGAGATTTTCCCCTGGATCCCAAAACCAAGACTACCAGCTTGATTTTTCATTATGTTCCTTTCAATGTTACAATACATATTTACACATGCTGAAGCATCCAATACCATGGTCTGAAAACCATCGCGTCCAAAACCATGTGCGAAAAGCATGCACAAAACCATAGGTAGGTCTGCCCAACCTAATATAGGGTCCAAAAAAAAAATTCTTGGGGCGCTACCCC
>APFE030971798.1:36783-60149 GCA_000404065.3 Pinus taeda | reverse complement strand
GCGCAATCGATGCAACGAAGGGGGGGCTCTATCACATTCACTACGTGGGCTAGTCATGGAAAGAATAACACAACCCAACAGGCAGAAACCCAAGGTAAGGACCCTCTGACCAAGCTGTCCGCGTATGTTCCTCTACGGAAGGGGAAAGCAAGGGTTCCCAAAGACATAGACAAGAGCAAAAGCTCTCTGCAGACCCCGCTACTCCCCGACGACATCATTTTTTACCGAGCGCACTTGGGGCGAATGCCGATATTAAAATTTGAAGACTAGGATCTTGCAGACCACGAGAAATTCCCACATTTGGCAACCGCACAATTCATGCGCCAGAATAAAAACACATAGCTGGGAGTTATAGAGTTGGAGTCATGCCAGTGGTTGAGAGGTTTAGAGAAAACAGAATTGTTAAGCCTGATCTCAGTGTTGCATTACCATTGCGCCCCAGTGACTTTTTTTGTCATCAAGCAGCTTCTCTGCCTGGTGCATGATGGGTGTTTATGGCTAGAGGATCCCATCCCCATCACAGATCATTTGATTCATAGAATTACCCATCTCCCTTGCAAAGGGGAGGATCCAACGAACATATTTGAGGGTAAAAGTGATGATTTGGCCATCGCAAAGGCCATGAAGAAGAATTTCAAGCTAGAGAAGAAAAAGAGAGGGTACGTGATCTCTAGTATCAATAACATTGTTGTCAAAATCGTGACATAGACATTAGCGAAGAAAGTTATGCAGAAGTACCGCGCGGATGAGGTGCCCGTGTCGGTGGTTGCACTTGTCACGCAGTGCACAGAGGGGGTCCAGTTTAAGTGGGTGAATTACTTGTGTAGGGAGTTCCTGGAAAACTACCGCGAGGCACAGGAGCAAGGGAAGACTTTCCACTATGCATGGCTTTTGCTACCATACTGTTGGTGGCTTGGGAATTGCCCGAGGACAGCCAGTTCCCAACGATTGCATAGGATCTTCCAGAGGCAGCAAAGTAAGCTTTGTTGTGGGCAACCAAAGATGCGTAGAGGATCTGAGACAGTAAGATATTCTGGGTGTTCATGGAGATGAACATCAGAATGGGGATTAATTGCAAGCTATGATTATTGCCCAGTCTATAACAGTCTGCAGAGCTTCGCAGAGTTCAAGGCGGACTTTCATCACGTGTACATTAGGGTGAGGAAGGACCCCGCAAAGGCATGGAAGGAGCTACCTTATCTGGCGACGGACGATGTCATATTCGTCGTGCTTGGGTCGTGGCCGCTGGAGTGGCACGTTCCAGCCAGCTCCATGATGGAAGCAGAGAAGTCTGCTACATAGAGGAAGAATAAGGCAAAACTGTGGATGGTGTAGTTGGCAGAAAAACGAAGGAACGAAGCAGTAGTAGCCAAGGCGAAGGAGTCGCGGGACGCTGCGAAGGCAGCAGAAGAGTAGCAGAAGGTAGTTGAGAAGCAGTCCGAGGGAGAAAAGTCGCCTTCACCCGAATAGGAGATAAAAATAGGGGAAGGTGGCGCAGACCCACATACAGCATCCACACAGCTAAAGTGATAGTGCCTGAGAGAGCAGGTGGGGCCGTGGAAGAAGTCGAAGCCATCAAAGACTTCTTTCGACCTAATCACCCTCACTGAGGCGGATCTCCATGACATTGGGGAGACAGTGCAAGAAGTCACCGAGGAGGCCCTCCAGCAGTTCGCGAAGGAAAACCAGATGGTGTTGGGGACCCTCCATGCGCAAATACAAGAGTTGCAAGTGCGCACTCCACAGGCTGGTACTTTGTCAACCAGCCTCGCAGTAGGTATGGTTTTGGCTGAGGAAATGTTGCGTTCTCGCATGACCAACACTATAGTGCTTCCAAAAGGAGCACTAGTTACTGAAAAAATGAGGCCGACATGCCTATGGTCAGTGCGTTGAAGGGAGTTGGAATAAATATGGATGTGCTCCCTCGGGAGACACTCTATGTTTTGCAGGATGGAGTGACTGCAAAACTACGAGCCAAGGAGGGTCACGCGCTCCACGTCATGAGTGAGTAGCACATCAACATCAAATAGCTGAGTCTGCAATGAGATGAGGTAGTGGGGCAGAACCAACAGATTGTGCAGGTGGTTGACGAAGCCTGCCAGATGATCCCAGAGCTAGCCATCCAAGCAGAGGAACCAGTGGAGGCATGCATCCCAAAACTAGCAGTAGGGGTGCGCCAGGCGAAGGAAGAGATGGTCAAGATAACCAAGCTACAATTGAAGGCGCAACCTTCAACGCCGCTAGAGGTTAAGGAACAGTGCGCCAGCGCGATTACAGCGGCCATAGCAGAGGTCAACAGCCCAGTGAAAGACTGCACCAGGCTATTTGAAGAGTTGTTCAAGGTTCTCACCGCTCTACAGGAGAACCCGAACATACAACGCTTAGAAACAAAGGCGCGCAAGCTACAGCAGAGATATGATGAGATAAAAGGGACTGTGCAGACAGTTTCCCTTACACAAAGGCTTGCGCGAATGCAGCAGGCAAAAGCGCTTGAGGAGCAGGTGGATGTTGCTTAACACAAGGAAGCCATTTTGAAGGCACACATACAACCATGGAATGATGAGGCATTCATCATTATAGCCTGTATTGAAGCAAAGCTCGCGCAGATGCAGGGTACATAGGAACAGGTTCAGGGAAGCAGTTCAGCTACCGCGGTTTCTGAACAGCGCATCCAGGAAGTATAGCAGGCAACTACTCAGTGTGTTTCTAACCTTGCAGTAGTCCAGGCAGATTTAGGAGGACTTCAAGCAAATATCTCCACACCAACAAAGTGGCTCGAGGGTGAGTCACGATGCTTGTGTTATGGGCCTGTTGGGAGCAGGATCCCCTAAGGGAAGTTTTAGGGCTTACAGCCCAGATTTTGGTCATAAATTGTATCTTTGATGTAAAGACTCTGCATTTTGTAGGCGTGGAGTGTGGAGCTTGTAAATGAGTCATAGGGTTGTCTACCCTTAATTTTGTAATGTAATTTCGGCTGTAGAGATCTACCCATGGTCTGGGGACCATGGGATTTTATAAATAAAGCGAAGCTCGAAGTTGTAAATGAATAATGGAATGAAATGATATTAGAATAGAAGCATAGAGGAAGATCTAAGGGTAAAATCGAGTCTTTGGGTCATAGAGTAGGAGAAGGCTTTGTAGCTGAGTGCGCAGGAGGCCTAGTAGTCCGCAACTGAGTGCGCAGACCCCTGTAGCTGAGTGCGTAGAGGCCTAGTAGTCTGCAACTGAGTGCACAGCGTGAGTCGAGTCTGTAACTGTTGGAAGCATTAATAAAGAGAAGTTTTACATCAATTTTGTGTATTTATTTCCTATTTTCTGTATCGAATATATTGAGTATAAATTTCATTTTTTTTTGTCTATATGGTGTGCGAACATGTATAGCTGTGTAGATTAAGTGAATGTGAGTTAAAGTATATGTTTACATGAAGTTGATTAACATCTATAAGAGGATAAGTAAGATACGCGGTGTAACTTGCGGAAATAGCGCAGATCGCTACCATAGCAGCGCGAAATCACCTCAGCCCCTAGTTAGGGTTGCGCAAAGGACAATTATAGCAAATTGTGAAGGTATTGCAGGTCAAAACAGTGTGCGAAGTGACCCACGCGAAGGTAGGCATAGTTGGACTAAATCAACTCCTAGACATCTCGAGGGTGTGGAAACTTGGTTCCAGCATCCACCCATACTGCTTCAGGTGAGACTTCAGTGCGTGCTTTGCAGGCTGATGCCGAAAGGGTCAGTAGTGTAGGGATTTGTTTGGCTAATTAACTCCAAACTTGGGTTAGGCCCCATCAAGCCAACACAAACTCATTGCAATAGTTCATGCTCTGAAAATCTAGACGCACTATTTGATGGGCACAAGGTTTGAGCTTGGAACTAACCATAATCACTTGAAGTATTTATTTGAGTAGTCAAAACTCAAATGCAAGGCAAGCTAGATGACTAAAATTTTCTTGTGAATTTGACTTTGATATCAAGAACATAAAGGGAAAGGAAAACAAAGTTGTTGATATATGTTGGCTTAGTGGGTCCTGACCTAGGTTCAGAGTTAGTTGCGCCAAACAAATCCCTACACTATTGGCCCTTTCGGCATCAATCTGCAGAGTGCGGATTGAAGTTTCACCTAATGCAGTATGAGGGGATGTTGGAACCAAGTTTCTAGAACCATACATCAACGTGATGTTGTTTTATGCCCTAAATCTTCCTTCGCACAGATCGATAATACTTTATGGCTTATCGATGTAACTTCCTTTAGTCAGCCTCTAGACCTTCAGGAAGGTCTATGGCTGGCTTTTGCGGACCCTGAGCAGGTGACTTAACTACTTACGTGCATCATAGATTACTTGTAACCAAGTATGTACTCAAATCTGCTTATGTGTTCGATAACTTTAACATACAATGATATAACCTTCGCGTAAATACTTATCATCAATTGCGTTCATATGGCAATATAGATCAAGTAAAGTTGCGCATCAATACATCATTATTTCATACAACCATTATTCATCACAATATAAAGCGCATTCATACATAACAGAAGTAAAGAGATAAACATAGGTATTTCTGCAACAATCTTCTTTATTGATATTCAGTTAATGCTTACAGACTCAAGACTTCCCTGCGCACTCAGTTGCAGGGGTACGCGCACTCAGCTGCGAACACTACTTTAGGCCTCTATGCACACAACTGCAGAGCCTTTCTTCCTACTCTTCCGCGCTAACTTAGACTCCTTTCGTCATACCCATAGACAACTCTACTCTTCTATTATTTCACCTTAGGCTCTCTAAGACACACCTATTTATACAATCCCATGGTCCACGGACCATGGGTAGATCTTCAAAATTCGACTCAAGTTACATAACAGAAGGGTAAAACCTTTTTGACTCTTTAACTATCTATGTGCTCCGTGACCACAATTTGCAGAGACTTTACATTTTTTTACATAAAACTTGGGTTTTTTCCCCAAAATTGACCCAGGGGACCCCATCCTAATAGGCCCCCAACACAAAGATCGTGACTCGCCCTTGAGTCACTCGGCTGGCGTGAAGATCCTCCAACTCCACTTGTGCGTGGCTACTTGCTTGATTTGTTCTACCCGCTACTCTATGACTACTCCTGCACTGTCCTGCTTAATCTTTTGTTGTGTAATTTGTAAGTTCGCTAACCTTTCCTGTATTTTGGCCAAGACTATGTAGGCTTCATCCAACCAACGCCACAACCTGGCCTTAAGGACTGCCTCGTTCTTCTGCGTTGCTTCCACCTGTGTAAGTCATTGCTTATCCTCCTGCAACTTGGCAAGAAGTTGTCTTGTAGCAACAATGCGCCTCATCGCCCTCACTTCATCGTATTGTTGTTGTAGATCTCGGACCTCTATATTTAATACCCATAGGGTGGGATCTTCCTGCAGAGTAGTCACTACTTCCATGGCATGTTCAAACAGCGTGGTGCATTCCACCACCATGACATCCATCGTAGCAACATCCCAATGATCCCCAATCTTCGCAAACATCAGCTCCACTTCTCTACCAATGTTTACTTGCCTAGTTTTCAGTGGCGTGGTTATGTCTGGAGTCTCTATCTATGGTCCCTCCACCTCACGGTGGCCTTCTTCTTCTGCAATGTTAATATTTCTTAGATCCTCATCCTCTCCTTCGGTAGTCACATTATAGCACTCCAACGCATGGCCCAGCTGGGTGCTCCAATCTGGTTGAATTAATTCTAAAGGATCCTGCGGTATTCTGAAGATTACTGCCTTAACCTCCTATAGCAGTTCTTCGGTGCTTTCAAACCCATATTCAAAGCTGAAGGTCACTAAAAATCCTTCCCTTAAGATATCCCACTCCACGGTGTCGTGGTGGAGCTCCTTTTCTAGGTACCAATTCATAGGAATGATGTCCAAAGTGTGATAGAATATATGCATGCACTCTGGTTGTGGCTCCATTCCGTAAAACTTTGTCCACTTTGCTAAATGATCGCACCAATCATTTCTCCCATCATATTTCTCAGTTAGCCAAACTTTTGGGCAACCAAATCGCAATCTCATCATTCTTTTGTACTCACGCCATTCGTCAAAACTATCTTTATGCGTACCCCACCAACATGTGGGCATAGCGTACACCAAATCTAGTGCTTGGAAGCGATTTTTCTCAGATACTTCTCTTTGAAAGGCAGCCAAGATCTTATCTACATCAGTTAAACCATCATAATAAGGTAAATTTCTTACCTTTGATGACACACAGCGCAATAATTTACTCATCATATTGCAGCGCAGTGTAGATACTTCGTGCAACCTATTCTGCCAATATTCCAACTCTTCATCTGAATCTGAGGTAAATGAGCTCTCGTAGTCCCATGCAATTCGTCCATCAACTGTCGGATTAAACCAGCCTTGGTCTTGTGTTGTTATTTTATAGATTTGTTCGAAATCATCATCGCTTTCCTCATAGTCATGGACCGGTTTAGTATAGTGTGGTACTTCTGCAAGCTCCAATGGTACTACAATGCGGAGTGACTTCCTTTCAAATGACATTGTCCTCTTCTTCAAATTGATTACCCCATTCATTTCAATAGCCCAATCGATTCCTAAGAGTGTGGGATATGGATTGCTATCATCAACAATCTCTATCACTTCAAAATTGCTCAGTGCGCTCGCACCTTCTATATCTATGGTTAGTCCATGCAATCACCCATAGGGATAATCAACTATTGATTTTCCATCCTTAATTCAATTGGAGACCACTACAACGCAGGTCTCCCCATTCTTTCCCATGTCTATTTAGGAAAAATGTTCACATCAAACCCTAGATCCAAAATAACTTGGTCCATCTCATAATCTCCTATTTGGCGGTGAGCCTCATCTCGTGCCCTATTCTTGCCTTGTGTTTGCTTATTTTTCTGACTGCGCGGTGTCCTTCAAGAACACCTTCCTTACCAGCACACTTATTTATCAGTTCTTGTAGCCATTTTATAGCCTTGCTATCACGTAACAGCTTCATATAAGTCTCCAAGAAGGTAGTAAGCATCGAGAGGTCAACCTCTTCACATAGCTTGTCTTGACTCCCTGAGGTAGAGGCCTCAGTGAAGCTCTTCTTCACTTTCATGAACGTTTCCTTTGCATGCTCCAGATCAAACCCAACTCCCTTCTCTAGAGCCTTACAGACCCACCCACTTTCTTCAAGTTGTTTTTCTTTATCGTCACCAGTCACCATTCCGCTTCGCAACACAATATTTACATTGGGATCCTCTTCGTGAGGCTCGGTCCTCATCATCTGTAAATTTTGGGTAGGTTGTTGAGGGTTCGCCTTCTTCTCCTACATCTTAGCTATCAATATAGGGTATTCTTCTATCGCGTGGTCAAATTGAGTACAGTATCGGCACGACGGGTGTGTCTGGCTCGTACACTCCCGCGCGTAGTGTCCTGGCACTCCGCAATTATAGCAACTAGCTTGTCCTCGACCTCTACCAAGTCCTCCTCCTCCTCGGCCCCTTCGGTGGCCTTAATATCCTCCACGCTCTCCCCAAGTTCCCTGATCCAAAGCCCGAGTTTCATCCTGCATTCGATACGTGGGAGTTTCATCGTGGCCCACTGATTTACAGAAATTGCAAAATAGTGCAAGCCCTGTACTTAGTCCTACTGGAGCTTTCGGCCTTAGAGGCATCGGCCCTCCTCGTGACATATAATGCACGAAGATAGGGCAGTGATCTTTATCATGCCCCTAGCTTTTACACTTGAGGCATCAAACTTCTTCTTGCACCTCTGGCCAAGACGCTTTTTCCTTTTTCAATCTCTGCAACTCCGCATGACTCTATTGAATTCCCAAAGAAGTGTCATGGATAGGTGTCTCATGCAGTTTCATCATGATTTCCGGGGATTCCGCTTGAGTTTTGATATTTTGCTGTGACAAAGCAATCCTTAAGTGGGGCAGGAGCGCGTCTATAAACCAATCACGTTGTTGGCTATCTGTGAGATTCATATTACCCTCGTGGATCCCGCACTTTAGTCTCTGATCCATCTCCGAGGGTGTCTCACAGACCCTCATTATGATCTCCTTGAACCCCACTACTGATTGCATTTCAGACTTAGGCCTATCGAATTCCTTGTTCAGAGCAGTCTGAGTGTCTGCTAATGATGCCAGCGGATTATCCGTGCAGTACTTAATGTACCATGTCAATGTGCGATCTTGTAGAGTAGTAACCAACTGCGCCTTATTTATATGATCATCTATAATCTGTTGTGTTGTCCACATATCCTTCGCAACAAACCAAAACTAATCTAGGTCCTCACTTCCCAAGCCCTTGAAAACATGCAACTTCATGGTATTTGACATGTTGAACAACGACGAAGGTGGTAGCAGTGTGGTTGAAGATGTATGTTATGGAGGTGAAGGTGGAGGTGGTGTCGGCAGATCAGGTATTCGCAGAAAACCCTACTTTACCAACTGAACAGCGCTTCGCAGTGAGGCTTGTACCGCTCCCTCATCGTCACTCGAAGGAGGCTCAATCAATGGGCTATATTCATGACCTGCTCTTTCCTGATTTCTAGAGATTTGTCCACTTCGCGTAGATCTAAACATCAAGGCAATGGCATAACACACTTTTCCCACAAGAGCATCTTAATCCAAGTATTCAAAGATGTCAAATACTTGCCTCGCAGTCCTTTGAAGAAGTGTCGTTCTGCTTCACTGTAGCTGACTGAGGTATCAACCAAGAATTCTGTCACAAATCCTCCAATGAATTGGTTAAGCCAGTGATCAACAACGCACACGATCTTATCTTCAAAAGCTTCCAACCTCTACACTAGATCTAGGGTCCACACTATTGGATCGTCAAGCATCCACCTTCCTTAGTCGTCTGACAATTTAGCAATCCACTCGTATAAATTGATCCGGAAGGTAAAGAAGAAGATTTCATGTATTTTTGTGTATATATATCTGTCCAACCATTATTCTTTTGTCAGTCATGGATTTATGTTTTCTTGCACCGTGAATTCATGGATATTTCTATCCAACCACTTATATATTTCTTTCTTTATCGGATTCCAGTGATGCGACATCACACATCTCTTTATGCAGATCTTGATCTCGGCAACAGAACCATTTGTTGGCATAGTGGGTCCTAACTCAAATTCATAGTTAGTTGTGCCAAACAAATCCCTACACTACTGGCCCTTTTGGCATCAATCCACAGAGCACAGATAGAAGTCTAACCTGAAGCAGTATGGGGGATGCTGGAACCAAGTTTCCGCACCCAGAGATCAGCTTGATGTTGTTTTATGCCCTAAAGTTGCCTTCGCGCATATCGATAAGCCTTTATGGCTTATCGATGTAACTTCCTTTAGTCAGCCTCTAGACCTTTGCAAATGTCTATGGCTGGCTTTTGCAGACCCTAAGCAGGTGACTTAACTACTTGCACGCATCATAGATTACTTGTAACTAAGTATGTACTAAAATCTGCTTAAGTGTTCGATAACTTTAACATAAAATGATATAACCTTCATGTAAATACTTAACATCAATTGCGTTCATATGGCAATATATATAAAGTAAAGTCGCTCATCAATACATCATTATTTCATACAACCATTATTCATCACAATATAAAGTGCATTCATACATAACAGAAGTAAAGAGATAAACACATGTATTTCTGCAACAATCTTCTTTATTGAAATTCAGTTAATGCTTACAGACTGAAGACTTCCCTACACACTTAGCTATAGGGATTCGTGTACTCAGCTGCTGACACTACTCTAGGCCTCTTCACACAAAGCTGCAAAGCCTTTCGTCCTACTCTTCTGCGCTAACTTAGACTCCTTTCGTCATACCCATAGACAACTCTACTCTTCTATTATTCTACCTTAGACTCTCTAAGACACACCTATTTGTACAATCCCATGGTCCGCGGACCATGGGTAGATCTTCAAAAATCGACTCAAGTTACATAAAAGAAGGGTAAAACCCTTTTTGACTCTTTAACTATCTACGTGCTCTGCAACCACAATTTGCAAATAATTTACATTTTTTTACATAAAACTTGAGCTTTTGCCCAAAATTAACCCAAGGGACCCCATCCCAATAGGCCCCAACACAAAGATCGTGACTCGCCCTTGAGTCACTCAGTTGGTGCAAAGATCTTATTACGAAGATCCTCCAACTCCACTTGTGCAACCGCTACTTCAAATGCGCTCTGCGTGGCTTCTTGCTTGATCTGTTCTACCAGCTACTCTGTGGTTGCTCCTGCACTGTCCTGCTTAATCTTCTGTTGTGTACTCTGTAAGTTCGCCAACTTTTCTTGTATGTTGGCCAAGACTATGTAGGCTTCATTCAACCAACGCCCCAACCTAGCCTTAAGGATTGCCTCTTTCTTTTGCATTGATTCCACCTATGTAAGAACCTAATTAGCCTCCTGCAGCTTCACAAGGCATTGTGTCGTAGAAACGGTGTGTGTTGTCACCCTCACTTCGTTGTATTGTTGTTGTAGCTCTCGAACCTATGTATTTAGAGCCTACTGAGTGGGATCTCCCTGCAGGGTAGTCACTAGTTCCATGGCCTATTCGGACAGTGTGGTGCAGTCGACCACCATGGAATCCACCGTAGAAACATCCCAATAATCCCCAATCTTCACGAACTTTGGCTCCGCTTCTATGCCATTATTTACTTGCCTAGTTTTCAATGGTGCATTCATGTATGGATCCTCTATCTGTGGTCCCTCATCCTCATGGTGGCCTTCTACTTGTGGGATGTTAATATTTCTTGGATCCTTATCCTCTCCTTCGGCAGTCACATTATAGCACTCCAGCGCATGGCGCAACTAGGTGCTCCAATCTGGTTGAATCAATTCTAAAGGATCCTGCGATATTATGAAGATTTTTGCCTTAACCTCCTACAGTGCTTTGTCGATGCTTTTTAACCCATCCTCAAAGTTGAAGGTCATAAAAAATCCTTCGCTTAAGATATCCCACTTTGGGTGCCATGGTGGAGCTCCATTTCCAGGTACCAATTCATAGGAATGATGTCCAAAGTGTGACAGAATATATGCACCCACTCTGGCTGCGACTACATTCCATAAACTTTAGTCCACTTTGCTAAATGCTCGCGCGAATCATTTCTCCCATCGTATTTCTCAGTTAGCCAAACTTTTGGGTGACCAAATCATAATCTTGTCATTCTTGTGTACTCGCACCATTCGTCAAAATTGTCTTTATGTGTACCCCACCACCATGCGGACGTAGGATGCAGCGCAAAATCTAGTGCTTGGAAGTGATGTTTCTTAGGTACTTCTCTTTCAAAGGCATCCAAGAACTTATCTACATAAGTTAAACCATCATAATATGATAGATTTCTTACCTCTGATGACACACAATGCAACGATTTAGTCAACATATCGCAGCACAGCGTAGATACTTCGTGCAACCTATTCTGCCAATGTTCCAGCTCTTCATCTAAATCTGAGGTACATGAGCTCTCGCGGTCCCATGCAATTCGTCCATCACTTGTCGGATTAACCCAGCCTTGGTCTTGCACTGTTATTTTATAGATTTCATCCAAATCATCATCGCTTTCCTAATAGTCGTGGACCGGTTTAGTATAGCATGGTCCTTCTGCATGGTCCAATGGTACTACAATGTGGAGCAATTTCCTTTCAAATGACATTGTCCGCTTCTTCAAATTGATTACCCCATTCATGTCGATAGCCCTATTGATTCGCAGGAGCGCGAGATATGGATTGCTATCATCAACAATCTTTATCACTTCAAAATTGGCCAGTGTGCTCGCACCTTCTATATCTACGGTTACTCCATGCAATCTCCCCATAAGGATAATCTTATTTTGATCTTCCATCCTTAATTGAATCAAAGACCACTACAACATAGGTCTCCCCATTCTTTCCTGTGTTTGTTTAGGCAAAACATTCGCATCAAACCCCAAATCCAAAATAACTTGGTCCATCTCATAATCTCTTATATGTGCAGTGAGCCTCATCTTGTGCCCTGTTATTGCCTTCTGTTTGCCTATTTTTCTGACTACGTAGTGTCCTTCAGTGACACCTTCCTTACTAGCACACTTATTTATCAGTTCTTGTACCTCTTTTACAACCTTTTTATCACATAACAGCTTCATGCAAGTCTCCAAGGAGGTAGTAAGCATGGAGGGGTCAACCTCTTCATATAGCTTGTCCTAACTCCCTGGGGTAGAGGTCCCAGCGAACCTCTTATTCCCTACCATGAACGTTTCCTTCGAGCACTCCAAATCAAACCCAACTTCCTTCTTTGGAGCCTTGTGGTCCCACACAATTTCTTCAGGTTGTTTTCCTTTATCATCACCAGTCGCCATTCCACTTCACAGGACAATATTTACATTAGGATCCTCTTCGCAGGGCTCAGCCCTCATCATATGTAAATTCTGGGTAGGTTGTTGAGGTTGTGCCTTCTTCTCCTTCATCTTAGCTATCAATATAGGGCATAGTTCTATCGCGTGGTCAAACTGAGTATAGTATCGGCTCAACGAGTGTGTTTGGCTAGTACATTCCCCCGCATAGTTTCTTGGCACTCCATAATTATAGCAAATAACTTGTCCTCTACCTTTACCAGGTCCTCCTCCTCCTTGGCCTCGTCCGCAACCTTGATATCCTCCATGCAATCCACCAGCGCCCTGATCCGAAGGCCAAGTTTTAGCCTGCATTCGATACGCGGGTATTCTTTCCATCATCAATTCATAACTACGGCGATTACGCTCATCGTGGCCCACCGATTTAGATATTGCAGAATAATTGTTGTGGCATCTCTAAAAGCTTTTGCAGCAAGTGATAACTATTCATTACATGTTTTCCAGCCACCTGACAAATAGTGCACCGTAGTGCGGGCCCTATACTTGGTCCTGCTGGAACTTCTAGCCTTAGAGGCATCAACCCTCCTCCTGTAATATAATTTGTGAAGACGGGGCAGTGATCTTTATCATGACCCTAGCTTTTACAATTGAGGCACGAAACTTCTTCATGCACCTTTGGTCGAGCCTCTTTTTCCTTTTTCAAGCTCTTCAACTCCAAGCAAAGGTTCTGCAACTCCACATGAATTTGTTGAAATCCTAAATAAGCGTCATGGATAGGTGCCTCATGCAGTGTCATCACGATTTCCAGGGCTTCCACCTGAGTTCTGATCTTTTGCTGCAACAAAGCAATCGTTAAGTGGGGCAGAAGCGCAGCTATAAACCAATCACATTGTTGACTATCTGTGAGATTCATATTAGCCTCGTGAATCACGTACTTCCGTCTCTGATCCAGCTCCTAAGGTGTCTCTCTGACCCTCATCGTGATCTCCTTGAACCTCACTACTGATTGCATTTCAAACTTAGGCCTATCGAATTCCTTGCTCAGAGTAGTCTAAGTGTCTGCTAATGATTCCAGCGGATTATCTGTGTAGTACTTAATATACCATGTCAACACTTGATCTTGTAGAGCAATAACCAACTACGCTTTCTTTATATGATCATTTGTAATCTGTTGTGTTGTCCACATAGCCTTCACAATGAACCAAAACTGATCCAAGTCCTCACTTCCCAAGCCCTTGAAAATGCACAACTTCATGTTATTCGACATGTTGAATGGCGGCGGAGGTGGTGACGGTGTGGACAAAGGTGTATGTTGTGGAGGTGAAGGTGGAGTTGGTGTGGGTGAGTGAGGTATTTGTGGAAAACCATGCTTTACCAACTAAACAATGCTTCGTGGTGACGCTTGTACTGCTCCCTCGTCCTCACTCGAAGGAGGCTCAATGAATGGGCTATATTCAGGACCTGCTCTTTCTTGATTTCTAAAGGTTCGTCCACTTCGCGTAGATCCAAACATCAAGGCAATGGCATAACCCGCTTTTCACACAAGGGCATCTTAATCCAAGTATTCAAAGATCTCAAATACTTACCTCGCGGTCCTTTGAAGAAGCGTTGTTCTGCTTCACAGTAGATGACTGAGGTATCAACCACAAATTCTATCACAAATCCTCCACTGAATCGATCAAGCCAGTAATCAACAGCGCGCATGATCTTATCTTCAAAAGCTCCAGCCTCCGCGCTAGCTCCGAGGTCCACACTATTGGACTGTCAAGCCTCCACCTTCCTTTTTCGTCTGCCAATTTAGCGATCCACTCATATAGTTTGATCAGGAAGGGGCATAAGAAGATTTCATGTATTTCTGTGTACAGATATCTATCTGACCACTGTTCTTTTGTTAGGTGCGGGTTTCTATTTTCTTGCCACGAATTCTTGGATCTTTCTATCAAACCACTTCTCAATTTATTTCTTTGCAGATTCTAGTGATGCGACATCACACATCTCTTTATGCAGATCCCATTCCCACAATGGAACCATTTGTTGGCTTAGTAGGTCATGACCCAGGTTCAGAGTCAGTTGTGCCAAACAAATCCCTACACTACTGGCCCTTTCGGCATCAATCCACGGAGCACAGACTAAAGTCTCACTCGAAGCAGTATGGGCGGATCTTAGAACCAAGTTTCCGCACCCAGAGATAAGCGTGATGTCATTTTATGGCCTAAGCTGCCTTTGCACAGATCGACACACCTTTATTGCTTATTGATGTAACTTCCTTTAGTCAGCCTTTAAACCTCCGCGAAGGTCTACGACTCGCCTTTGCACAGATCGACACGCCTTTATTTCTTATTGATGTAACTTCCTTTAGTCAGCCTCTAAACCTCCGCGGAGGTCTACGACTCGCTTTTGCGGACCCTAATCAAGTGACTTAACTACTTACGTGCATCATAGATTACTTGTAACCCAGTGTGTACTTAGATCTGCTTAAGTGTTCGATAACTTTAACATACAATGATATAACCTTCGCGTAAATACTTAACATCAATTACGTTAATATGACAATATAGATCAAGTAAAGTCATGCATCAATACATCATTATTTCATACAACCATTATTCATCACAATATAAAACGCATTCATACATAAAAGAAGTAAAGAGATAAACACATGTATTTCTGCAACGATCTTCTTTATTGATATTCAGTTAATGCTTACAGACTCAAGACTTACCTGCACACTCAACTGCAAGGATCCACGTAATCAGTTGCGAACACTACTCTAGGCCTCTATGCACACAGCTACAAAGCCTTTCTTCCTACTCTTCTGCTTTAACTCAGAATCATTTTATCTTACCCATAGGCAACTCTATTCTTCTATTATTCCACCTTAGAATCTCTAAGACACACCTATTTATACAATCCCATGGTCCTCGGACCATGGGTAGATCTTTACATTTTTTACATAAAACTTGAGTTTTTGCCCAAAATTGGCCCAGGGACCCCATCCCAACATGCCCCCAACACAAATATCATGACTCACCCTTGAGTCCCTCGGCTGGTGAGAAGATCTTTCTGTGAAGATCCCCTAGCTCCACTTCTGCAACCGCTACTTCAGCCGTGCTCTGCGTGGCTACCTGCTTTAACTGTTTTACTAGCTACTCTGTGGTTGGTCCTGCATTGTTCTGCTTAATCTTCTGTTGTGTACTCTACAAGTTCACCAGCTTTTCTTGTATGTTGGCTGAAACTATATAGGCTTCATCCAACCAAGGACCCAACCTAGCCGTAAGGATTGCCTCTTTCTTTTATGTTGCTTCCACATGTGTAAGCAACTTCTTAGCCTCCTCCAGCTTGGTGAGGCGTTGTGTTGTAGCAACGGTGTGCGTCATCACCCTCACTTCGTCGTATTGCTGATGTAGCTCATGAACCTTTGTATTTAATACCTACAGGGTGGGATCTTCCTACAGGGTAGTCACTACATCCATGGCCTGTTCGAACAACACAGTGCAATCCACCACCACTACATCCATCGTAACAACATCCCAATAATCCCCAACCTTTGCAAACTTCGGCTTCACTTCTATGCCAATGTTTACTTGCCTAGTTTTTAGTGGCGTGGTGACGTTTGGATTCTCTATCTGTGGTCCCTCAACATCGCGGTGGTCTTCTGCTTCACGGATGTTAATATTTCTTGGATCCTCATCCTCTCCTTCGAAAATCACATTATAGCATTCCTGCGCATGGCACAGCTAGGTGCTCCAATCTGGTTGAATATGTTGGAAATAATACTGAGAGGGAGGGTGAATCAGTATTAGAAAGTCAATTAATTTTCATCTCCAAAATTAGATTTATATACGCTACTTCAGTTAATGGAACTCGCGTGTATACGCAACTGTGTTTAAGGCAACTAGCGTATATCCTACAAATTATGATTCAGTTAATTCATCAAATGTTGATCTCTAAATAGTGCATCATAGCCATATAAACATTAACCAGGTGCACTAAAAACAGAACAGACGATCACACATATGAACACAAGATATAAGGTGGAAACCCAATGTGGGTGAAAACCACCTGTTGCAATCGTCTCTATCTTTTTAATAATAAGAAACTTCTTTTTACAATTTTTGTGCTAGTGCAGAATTATATCAATACGCAGGCTTCTACCTACAGAAAGCTACAACCTTCTCTCATTCTCTAGCTTCTTCTGGAAGGGAGCTACAACCCCCTAGCTCTTGTACTAGCTGATATGTTTACTAGTATGTAAGTGTCGGCCTATAGAAGGCTTCTCTTTTCTTCCAAGGACCACGTTTCATGAATTTTCAGACTAGATCCATCAATAACATCATTCAATCAAAATATATCTGCATCAACCAATCTCTTTTTCTCAACTGAACCAATCAACCACTTTGACAACCCTTCAATCATGTCTTTCAGAATACTGTAACTAGAACATAGTAACCAAAACCCAAGCCAGAACCCAAAACACTGCAACAGCAAACGGAAGCAGCTAAAACATATTTTACAAGTTATACGCTACTTCCCTTTGTCGAACCTATGTGCATACGCACCTTTCTCAAGACGAACCTATGTACAAATCTGCAAATCAAACTTAAGATGTATACATTGTTTTGATATGCAGAACCAGTGTGTATACATTCCTTTTCTAAAGTGAATCTGTGTATAGTTCTATAAATGATGATTTATACATTACAACAATTCCAGACTTCATTTATACCCAGATCATCGTATTTAGAGACTACAACATGCGCCAGTTATTAGATAAATTATCAAACCACATAAAGATACTTCACTTCAAGCCTTAAGGTCTTGACCCCTCATTATATCTTATCCTTCATCAAGCGCTAAGGTTCATCCTTGGTTGAGATCCAACTATGCACCATAAGCCAATAACCCGTGCACTAGATCTTGCACATCATCATATATTCCATGCTTGAGTGCCTTGGCCTAATGATCTTCTTCTCCTTCTATAGTGTTAGGCCTTTCTCAATACCATGGTCCAAAACCACTTAGGACCAATACCTTGGACCAAATACCTAGGATCAATACTTTAGACCAGATACTTTGGACCAATACCATGGATCAAAATACCATGGACCAAAACTTGGATTTCCAACATGTACGCACCTTTCCTTCTGTGAAACTGCGTGTGTACGTTATATGCACTTTTTGATCTGTTAACCTGCATGTATATGCTACTTTGTCAAGGTGAACCTGTGTATACTTCTCTTTCCTCATTCTATGAAGTTTGATCTGTAACTCTGAGTTGTTAATTTGCTAAACTGTACTCTGACATCTGAGTGAGTTGTCATCAAGGACAACACCTGTGTCAAATCTGAGTCATAATGCCAACAATCAATTCTAAAGGATCTTACGATATTCTAAAGATTGTTGCCTTAACCTCCTGTAGCACTTCGTCAATACTTTCAAACCCATCCTCAAAGCTGAAGGTCATCAAAAAACCTTCCCTTAAGATATCCCACTCCGTAGTGCCATGGTGGAGCTCCGTTTCCAGGTACCAATTCATAGGAGTGATGTCCAAAGTCCAATAGAATATATGCACACACTCTGGTTGTGGCTCTGTTCCATAAACCTTAGTCCACTTTGCTAAATGATCGCATGGATCATTTCTCCCATCATATTTCTTAGTTAGCCAAAATTTTGGGCTACAAGTCAGAATCTCATCATTCTTCTATACACGCGCCATTTGTCAAAACTGTCTTTATGCATACCTTACCACCGTGCAAGTGTAGCGCGCAACGCCAAAACTAGTGCTTGGAAGCAATGTTTCTAAGGTACTTCTCTTTCAAAGGCATCCAAGAACTTATCTACATCAGTTAAACCATCATAACAAGGTAAATTTATTATCTCTGATGACACACAGCGCAACGATTTAGTCATCATATTGCAGCGCAATGTAGATGCTTCGTGCAAATTATTCTGCCAATGTTCTAGCTATTCATTTGAATCTAAGGTGCGTGAGCTACAATCCCATGAAATTCATCCATCAATTGTCGAATTAACGCAGCCTTAGTCTTGCGTTGTTATTTTATAGATTTGATCCAAATCATCATCGCTTTCCTCATAGTCGCGAACCAGTTCAGTATAGTGTGGTCCTTCTGTAGGGTCCAACGGTATTACAACACAGAGCGATATCCTTTCAAATGACGTTGTCTGCTTCTTCAAATTGATTAATTCATGTCGATAGCCAAATTGATTCCCAGGAGCGCGGGATATGGATTGCTATCATCAACAATCTTTATCACTTCAAAATCGATCAGTTCACTCGCACCTTCTATATCTACGAGTACTCCATGCAGTCGGCCCATAGGGATAATCTTCTGTTGATTTTCCATCCTTAATTGAATATGAGACCACTACAGCGTAGTTCTCCCTATTCTTTCCCATGTCTATTTAGGAAAAATGTTTGTATCCGACCCCAAATCCAAAATAACTTGGTCCATCTCATAATCTCTTATTTGCGCGGTGAGCCTTATCTCGTGCCGTGTTCTTGTCTTGTGTTTGCCTATTTTTTTTACTACGTGGTGTCCTTCAGGAACACCTTCGTTGCCAGCACCTTTATTTATCAGTTCTTGTATACCTTTTAAATCATTTCTATCGCATAATAACTTCATACAAGTCTCCAAGAAGGTAGTAAGCATGTAGGGGTCAACCTCTTCAGATAGCTTGTCTTGACTCCCTGAAGTAGAGGCCTCAACGAAGCTCTTCTTCACTTCCATGAACATTTCCTTTGTGCGCTCTAGATCAAACCCAACTTCCTTCTCTAGAGCCTTACAAACCCACCCACTTTCTTCAGGTTGTTTTCCTTTATCGTCACCAGTTATCATTCCGCTTCGCAACACAATATTTACATTCGGATCCTCCTCGCAGGGCTCGGCCCTCATCATCTATAAATTTTGGGTAGGTTGTTGAGGCTGCGCCTTCTTCTCCTGCACCTTAGCTATCAATATAGCACATTCTTCTATCGTGTGGTCAAACTAAGTACAGTGTCGGCATGATGGTCATGTCTAGCTCGTACACTCCCACGCGTAGTGTCCTCGTAATTCACAATTATAGAAAATAACTTGTCCTCGACCTCTACCAGGTCCTCCTCCTCCTCTACCTCATCCGCTTCCTTGATATCCTCCATGCACTCCCCCAGCGTCCTGATCTGGAGGCCGAGTTTCATCTTGCATTCGATACACGGACGTTCTTTCCATCATCAATTCATAGCTACGACGATTACACCCATCGTGGCCCACTATTTTACAGAAGTTGTAGAATAATTGTTGTGGTGTCTGTACAAACTTTTACAGCAAGTGACAATTATTTGTTACATGTTTTCCAACCACCTGACAGATAGTGCACCATATCGCAGGCTCTGTACCTTGTCTTGTTGGAGCTTCCGACCTTAGAGGCATCAACCCTCCTCCTGTAATATAATTCATGAAGACAAGGCAGTGATCTTTATCATGCCCCTGTCCTTTACACTTGAGGCACCAAACACCTTTGCGCACCTCTGGTCAAGCTGCTTTTTCCTTTTTCAAGCTCTGCAACTCCAAGCAAAGGTTCTACAACTCCTCAAGAATTTGTTGAACTCCCAAAGGAGCGTCCTAGATAGGTATCTCATGTAGTCTCATCGTGATTTCCACAGCTTCCGCCTGAGTTCTGATCTTTTACTGCGATAAAGAAATACTTAAGTTGGGCAGGAGTGTGGCTATAAACCAATCGAGGTGCTGGCTATCTGTGAGATTCATATTAGCCTCGCAGATCCTGCACTTCAGTCTCTGATTCAGCTCCTAGGGTGGCTAGCCGACCCTCATCGTGATCTCCTTGAACCCCACTATTGGTTGCGTCTCAGACTTAGGCCTACTGAATTCCTTGTTCAGAGTAGTCTGAGTGTCTGCTAATGATGCCAGTGGATTATATGTGAAGTACTTAATGTACCATGTTGTGGTGAAGTAAAATTCTAAGTGCGGACACAAACAATTCCTCTAGCCCGATAGCGGGTCTAGCCACAAACAAGACATTATATGGAAGATTTCCTTAGGTTATAACCAATTAAGAGGGCCTACCTCTTAGTACTCTTATCCAGTTTGGTGATGACCTTGCTTTCTCACTCCAACTATCTCCCGTTTCCTTCTTCGAACACTTGAAACAAGTAAACAACAACAAACAACAACTGTGATAATAAACAAATTGTAATTCAACCTACTTAACAAGTGAAGAAGCATTAATCCATAAACATGTGAGATGACACATTATGTAGGAAATCAATCGATAGTTGCATATATATTAAATCAAGAAGACAGGAGACAAAGGGATGCAAAATGATTTTTGGATGATACAGAGAATCACGGATAAGTGTAACTGCAGAGGACAACTCTTGAACATATCAGTGACACGACTAGAAGTTTGGCAGCTTTTGGATCCATAGGATCGGTGGTCATGATGACATGGCAGATATCAAATGGAAGGCAAAAATAAATGGCCCAACCTAGGAAGGTCAACGATAAAAAGGAGGATATCCCAACCCGACACGAAGCAGAAAGAGTCATGTTCAAGAGTGAGCTGTCAACACAGCTGATTGGATTTCCAAATTTTCCCCCACCATTTCTGGCAGGTACCCCAATTATTTTTTAATTGCAAGCTTGAAGGGGATAGCATATGCTTGCACTGTAAGTTCATCCTTCAGACGAATCCGACCTAGTAAGTTTAAGAGCCCTAGGAAGGAGAAGCTCATGTTCGTTATGGTGATGAATCTGATGTCGTTTAATATTTTAACGAGTTTGAAAAAGGTGAAACCTGATATCTTTTTCATGTTTAGAGAGTTTGAAAAAGACACGGAAAATAAAACTCCACATGGTCCATTTTTGTACATTTGTGTCTCTCGAGCCCGAAAAGTTAGAAAACAATACTTGAGAGAACCGCTTGACCATTTCAGTTAAGGAGTACCTTTTTCGTAAATAGTGCATGCCAGCCCGAAAAAGGGGTAAACGTATATTGGGCATACGACGTTTCACATCCATTAATGAGTTCAAAACGACAAGAGCTCGGTTATATTTTCATGCTTAAAGGGTAGAAAAAGAGATTGAAAGCGGACCCCCCATTTTATTCTCTTTTACAAGTCAAAAGGGAAAAATACTTGGCAATCTTTTCATTTGAAATTTACAAGTCGAGAAAAGAGTTGAAATGTAACTCGGCACCATCGTCGAACATCCATCACCTGTCTCTGCACAAAAAAGGTAAAGTGCATTATCCAATTCTTGAGGGAAAATCGGTCAAAAATACTTAAAAGCCCTAAATTTTCATGAACAACTGAATTAAAGGAGGGAAAAGTAAATATTTTTTACCATTTACCATTTTACCTTGTTGTGAAAAACTTTTTACCCACTTTTACCCTAATTTTTCCAGAGCAGATTGCAAGAGATCTGGGAGGTCATTCACCGAGCCGCTAGTTGCAGGTAATAGCCAAGTCCCTAAGCTCCATTTCCATATTGTTTATTCATATTTTTATCCATTTTTTGGATTTCTAAGGGAGGTTTTGGGGAAAAAAAATTGCCCTCGATCAACGCGATTTTTTGGGCACGGAATCATGCCCGTTGAGGGTCGCTAAAATGCCCAATCGCCTCGTCAGCGCAACTATTTTTAAAACAGGCGCATCGGCATCGTGAACAAAGTAAAAACCATTTTTCTCTCAAATCCACCGTTTGAATCCAAATTTACTTGACAAAAATGATTATTAACTCGAATACATGGTTTTTGCAGGAAAGAATCGTCGAAAATGGTAGACTAGAAAGAACGTGAGCATGAAGATGTGGACACCGAGGAAATGAATAATCAAAACTACTTGGATGCCTTAAGGAACTGTGGGCTCCTCAAGTTCTTTCTCACACCAAGGATGTGGGATCAACCTGGGCTGCTTCGCTACCTAATTAGTCTCTAGGACATAAATCAAGAAATATTTATCATTGGTGACCAGGAGCTGGAGTTAAAAACTTCAGACATTTACTTCATCACAGCACTGTCTCAGAGAGGGGAACCAATCAACTTGTATGGACCATGTCCGATTGGGGCAAGCATATCCATGCCACTTGTCGAACATTGACTAGAAGCCCTCAAATCCAAAAGCGACAAGATTGAGATTGCCATTATGCGAGATCTGACACTGAGAGTGCTACTGTTGACTATCAACAAAGTGGTTGGGTCCCAAGCAGATCACAAGACTAACAAGTTGAAATTTTTATATTCTATCAATTGTACATCACCGACGATCTTCAATTGGGTGGAAGCCATGAATATCAACATGAAACACCAACTGACAAAAGCTAAGGCGGGGAATTCGAAGCAATTTTGCTTCGGATCTATACTAGTGACCTTCTTCTTAGATTGGGTTTCGTTGTTCCAGTACCAGCTGACTGAGGTAGATCCGTCGATGCCACGAGACCCACGGATGGTTCGTTGGAGTCATTTGATTCCTAAGATCAATGGGGGCCAGCGTATGTCCTACAAGCCTACCTTCTTTTCATGGCTACGACGACACCTGATTGTAATGGAGGATTAGCCATACAGTGGTACCCACTTTCGCGAAGATCTGGACATGCCGCTGCTAGATGGGGAGGATTTCGACAATGAAGATAAAAATTCAATTTTTGATTTTTTAATTTTTAATTTTTTTTTATATATATGTGTTTATAACATTTTGTTTTAACAATGCAGATGTTGGACCAAAGTGTCTCGTCAGGATGTCCCCGATAGCCAGGCGCATCGCTCTCCAGTTTGATATCACTCCTTATCAGTAGGGGGGTGACAATGAGGAGGAGATCGCTAGGAACCTTGAGGGGTTGACTTGTGGTATCCAAGAGTATGCCCGGGTGGGAGACATCCCACACCAATACCAGAGGCATACGGTGGGAGTATCGGATCGGATTCGTTGATTGTTGACTCCTGTTGCATGATAAATTTCATGTTGCCACGATCACCATGTTGATTAGTTCTTAGGTCCAACATTTACATTTTTTAGGCCTGTGTGC